>CM046444.1:82107769-82342769 GCA_025506515.1 Flaveria trinervia | reverse complement strand
AGCCATTGATGATGATGGGATGAGCATTTGGTACCTCGTACCCGTACCGGTACCCGTACCGTACCGATACCAATACCCAGCTGGTACCGAAAATTTGTATAGGTACCGGTATCAGTACTTGATTTCCTTACATTTCGGGATCGGTACTGGCCGGTACTGGTACCGGTACTTTACCCAAAAGTCCCGTATGGTACCCGATAGTACCTGAATACGAATAACCTATTTTGAGAAACGATTGACAATATAGTGATCAAATCGAAGATTAAGTTTCTTTGATATGTTGAAACTTTTACTATTGATATTGACCTTATTGGTGTTTATTATTTGAGGTGAAACTCATCACCATGAAAACAAAAACAATTTATTATTTTATTGTGTCAGTTTGCTTCACAACTGATGAGTGATATTTAGAATGCATGGTCAAGTCTATATACTATTTTTGTTAAACATGTGGAATTTTTTTGATATTTTATTTTTGTTTAGTTATTATAAACTTTTAAATGTATTGGGTACCAAACATATATAAGATAACGAGTACACATACAAGTACTAGACAGCGTAACCAAATATGAACCATACAACAAGACTAAAAAATAATGTTGTGGAGATAATGGGTACCAAAGAGGCATTGGGTACCGAATACCGGTAGCGTACCGGTACCGGTACGTGTACCCATATACCAAAATCGGTACCGGTAGCGGTACTCGTTTTTTATAATATTCGGGAATGGGTACTTTCGGTATCGGTACCGGTTTGGTACAAGTACGGTACCGAGCTCATCCCTAGAGACAGGACTCTCAGGTTCTACCACTAGACCTTCAGTCAAGGTTTCCCCTATGAAACTAATCTTCAGGTCGCCTTAACATCCAGTTGACCGATGACATTGCCTGATTGTCTTAGTCTCCTTCTGAAACTAGACTCTACAGTGATTCTATCTTGGATTCTTTGAGCCAGCCTGTCAGCTTGTCTTGATTGGCTTTGATTGACAAGTGGCATGTTGACTAGATCCAGACCTTCATAGAAGTTCAAGGTCTGAAAATAAAGTCCTCTTGCTGTCTTTGACTCTAAGAATGATGAGGGCTCTTCTTCTTCAATCATACCTCCACCTAATGATGTGATTTGAAGTCTATGGAGATGACACAGCCCTTGGTATTCCTTCCTCAAACATACTCTGTATGTAAGAGTCTATGGAGTCCACATTAATGTGAACTTGAGAAGGTTGCTGAGTATGCACAATTTCAAGTGAGGATGGTGAGTCCATAGTGTCCATACTCTCTGAAGAACTCCAAGGTTCTGTGACTGTAATGACTTTATCCCCCTTTTTGGTAGCATCACCCTCTTGCATAGGTGAGCTAGGAGTTAGGTCAATCACATCCATAGTTTCTTGTGTTCCTGGTTGAGCTCCTCTTAAAGGTCTCCTAGCTAGTTTTTCCTTAATATAAGAAATTTCAAGTTGCTAATCATTGAACCTGTTTTGCAAGGTAGTCACTTGAGATTCAAGATGACTGATCTTGGAGACTAAATAGGTGTATGTTCTGGACAGTTTTGCACCATTAGCCTCAAATTAGCCTCATCTTCATCAGAAGAATCATTGGGGGATGAGATAGTTGGACCAAAGTCCTCTGTCTCATCACCAGCTTCAGGTTCTTGGCTGCTAGATTTCCTCTGCTCACTGGTAGCCTCAGTTGAGGTGTCAATGGGCTGAGTTGCCATGGTTGAGGTCTTATGATGGAATCACTTGCAAAAGTGAAAGCCTCTTCCATATGGACATCCTGAACAGGTTCAGAAGTGTTGACCTCTGTAGTAGGTGACTGATGTGGGCTAGATGTAGCAGACTCAAGAGCACTCATATCTCTTTGAGTAGGGGAAAAGAAGAGAGAATCATGGTACTAACTGAAACCTAAATCTTCATTAGTGTAAAAGTCAAGGTTAGGAATTGGTTAGTTTAAGTCCAAAGGCTGGGGATGGTAACTGTCCCCTGAAGGTTGCTCACTTGAGTGTTGAGACTCAGAGTGTAGGCTTAAGGTATTTGGGATTGTGAGCTTATCAAGTTGAGCATGAGGAACCTTAGCACTGATCTTTAAAGGAATGGGAGTGGTCTGCTCCTCAAGAGAAGTGGGATCTCCAGTGTCCACTTCTTCCTGTATGGGTGAGTATATAGGGACTTGCACAGATTGAATAGTTTGTGTAGGGGTTTGTTTGTGTTTTATTTCATAGGTGATGGTGATTTGTGGCTGTTGAGGTGGTTGGGATGTAGAAGGTGTGGGTTCAACACTAGCTGGTGCTGCTAGGTTGTCACCTTGAGCAATGAGCTCTAACATTTTTGGGACAAGGGTTGTTTCTACCCCAGAGAAGAGAGTGGGCTTTCTCAAGATTTTAAAGATGTCGGGCTTCATCTATCCCAATTTAAGAATATTACATGTTCCCCTTAACTGTGAGCCCAGTTCACAGTTAAGAATGTGTTGAACATATCTAAGGAACATGTAGTATTCTAAGGAGTCCAAGTTCGCAAGTAAATTTGTAAACAAACTGAGAGTACCTGAACTTAACCCCCTGAACCATCCAATGAACAATGAAGGAGAGATCTTTAGGAATCTGGTCCCATCCTCCATGCTTGTTTGACAAGCTATGGATAACCACATGGAGTAGGAATTTCCATTGGGATGAGACCTTTCCTTTCCTGATGGTCTTTACAGAGAAATCTCCCTCATAGCCCATCTGTTCAAAGGAGTGGTTAACAGAATCTTCTGGGAAGAACACCTCACCTTCTTCGCCATCCGGTTGAAGATGAGTGTGGATGATGGCTGGAGTGATGAAGACTGTTCTCCCCTGCATTGGGATAGACAATGCCTTCTCCCATCCATAATGAACTCTTGGCAGGTCTTCTAGAATGAAAGTAGATGATCCTTAAACATTGTAGGATCAATGGTTAGGGAGGTGAAGTAGTTTGATAGAGTTAAGAAATGACAAACCTTTGAGAAATGTGGATCTTTGTTAGAGTGTAATAGAGCAGCTTGGTTGTGTTGCCTGTGTAACTGCATGGAGAAGTTTGGTTCATTTTTGCGATTAAGGTTTGCCATTGTGAGGAAGCTTAAGGATGAAAAAAGATGAGCGAAGGTAATTTTAGAGAGAAATTTGGGGTTTAGGTTTGGAGGAAAGAAGAAGATGATAGAAAGTGGGCAAACTGTTGGTTTATATGTGAAAAGGATTTAATACAAATTTAATGAACGAGGACAAACTTTAAAATCCGGATGTCGGTTCCACCTCTGAAAAATAGTTTGCTTTTGCTCAAAAAGTAGTTTTCTTGGATGTCAAAAAGCTTCCGAAGGTAAATTATCTTTGGAAGTATTAATGAAAAAGCTTCTGAAAGGATCGGGATCTAGTTTGATCAATTAGATTAGATTTGCAGCGGAATAGAACAAGAATTAGACGAAATTTAGCAAGAATAATATGAATATTCAATCAAACAGTGACGGTTATAGAAAGAGGAAGTTTTCTGCAAAGAGAATGTTTTCATTCATGCACAAGCTTCTGTTACAAGGAAATTAGGTCAACATTCCTTTTATAAAGGAATGTGACATCAACTAACGTCACTTGATAGTGACAGCTAACTGATTTATACAAACAACTGAAAGTAAACTAAACTACTAAAGATGTCCACAACAACTGAGGACACCTTCACAAAAGGCTAAGTGCAAGCTATCATTACAACTACTGAAGTTATAACATCTAAAGTGTAAGAACTTTAGATGTTTTACATGATATAAAACTATTGATTACAAACTACTGAAAAGTAAACCATCGCAACTACTCAAGAGAACTACTTCAGCTGTTGTGACAACTTCTGAGAACTTGGTCTTCAGACTTTCTCTTCAGCAGTTTTCTTCAGACTTTGTCTTCAGCTGTTGTCTTCAGACATTGTCTTCAGACTTTGTCTTCAGACTTTGTCTTCAGACTTTGTCTTCAGACTTTGTCTTCAGACTTTGTCTTCAGACTTTGTCTTCAGACTTTGTCTTCAGACTTTGTCTGCAGACTTTGTCTTCAGACTTTGTCTGCAGACTTTGTCTTCAGACTTTGTCTTCACTTTGTCTTCAGACTTGTCTTCAGACTTTGTCTTCAGCTGTTGTAGACCACTTCAGTTGTTTTGATGTATGTGGGACTTAAAGGTTTTTCTGACCTGGCTCATTGGTTCTTTTGGTCCAACAAACTCCCCCTGAACCAATGCAGCCAAAACCTTTAAGATTATTGAAGTCCCACTTATTAGCAGAAACATTTTCTGGATCAGCTCAGAAATCTCCAATTTAAGCTCAGGCCAGGAAAGAGGTTTTTGAAAGTTTGATTGGCAAAGGATGAATAGGAACTCTGTCTTGGGGAATTGGACACAGAGCTGTTATCGCATCCATGAGACCTACTTCCCAAAGATGAGTTTGTAAGACTCTCTGACATAGGCCTCAAGGAATACAACTTGTTATTCCATTGTGAGTTCTTCAGCTTCACTTTCAAAGAGAACTCAGGCCCATAGTACTCTCATAAGTACTTAACATTCTTTCCATTCTTTAGCTCCATAGTAGTTGTTTCTCTGTATGCAAACTCATCAGGATGAGTGCCTTCAAGTAACAACTGGAGCTCAATTCTTCTTATTTCTTCAAGCTTCTTGTAGATCAACCCCTTCTTTACCATTTTGTTTTCTAGTAAAGTTTGTGGAGTCATCTTAGACTTGTAAGCTCTCTTGAACTCATCAAGTATTTCCAGGGTGACACTACAATGGCCAGCATTATCACAGCATCTACAATCTTCTTTACTTGGCCATTGTATCTACTTGGAATCTTCTTTTTAAGAATTCTGTCACTCACTCTGGGGTCAGGCCAAATCTCACTCTCTCTTTCTGATATTGAAATGTGAATCTAAGAGCATACAACCTCTGAGCATGTTTCTTCATAGCTTGTATGCATGAAGACTTAGGAAACTCTTATCAACCATCCTTAACACTGCTCATCATGTTGTTTGTGCTGTTCTTCTTCTTCAAGTTTGACTTTTACCATTGCCTTTGGATGTCAGTGTGATTGTTGTTGGTTGACTCCTGGGCTCAAGCATCTTTATTTTAAGAACAACAGAGATTGGCAGACTATCATCCTCATCATCATCATCTTCTTCTATCCTCAACACCCTTCTCTTCCTCTTGGGTGCATCATTGGTAGTGGTTTGAGTAGGTTTCTTGGGTAAAGGAGGTGGTTTTGAGGGTTGTGAAGTTGGTTTTTTGGTGTGGGAGATTGTACAGGCTGCTCTAGCATCTTGGTTGTGAGTGAAGCTTTGGATAACATTGCCATATCAGACCTTTTCCCAACACCAGCTTCATCAAGAGCTTCTATGATCAATCCTTTGTTGAATACTTCAGAAGAACATATTCTTGTGGGTATCTCCAAAATACTGTCTCTGGACCATGACTTCACTTCAATGATTGATCTTCCCAAATGCTTTGATATGAATCTTGTCATAGCTTCCAGCCTTTCCCTTTCTTTCTCACTCAAACTTGCCCATCTATGTTCAATATCTTGAATCTCTAGCCTCTGATTTCAGAGTCAAGTTTGGCTGTGTCAAAACCTTGTCTGAAGAGTTGATCAATGATCTATCCATAGATCTGCTATGTTGCTCATCAGCTTCTTTGATCAGTTCTTCTAACTTTTTCTCACCTTTAGTCTGTTCAGCACTCTTCTTTCTCTTGTAGGTGATCATCTCCTTTTCTTTCTTCTCTTTTTCTTCTTCCTCTTCAACTCTCTTTCTTTTGTCTGCTTTCACTGACTTAGAACCCCCTTTTTGGTTGCATTGGGTTCAGGGGTTGAATGTCAGAAAGTCTCTTAGAAACAGCACTATCAACTAAGGTTTGAAGATTTGAGGAAAGCCTCTCATCAATGGCTTGATGCACATGTTAGTGATGATGGAAGTGATGAGAGGTAAGGAGGATTAAAAGGCAACAACCATTTGCTCAGAAGGGTTCTGTCCCTGAGAAATGGTGCCTGAATCAGAGGCTGGTGGCATTGTTGTTGGGAGTGGCTCGGTGTTTGGGAGAGCTTCAGAAGAAGCTGCCATCTGTGGGTGAATCCGGGTAGATGGACTTGATTCTTGTGACATTTTGGCAAGCAGTTCTTGTAGTCTGCAAACCTCAGCCTCAAGAATGGTGTTGTGGGCTAGAACATCAAAGAAAAAGCCCAGGTCATCGTCAGTCTTTGCTGAATCATCTGACCTCCTGATTAAATCAGGATGAACATGTGCTGAGTGTAGATCAGTATTCACATGTGCCCCTATTTCTTGGAACTGGGGACTTCCTGCCTCAGGATTATGTCCTTCATTGGCAGTTGCCTCTGGTGAGGTCCTAGAAATGATACCACCTTCATCCTGGTCATGTGCTGAAACAGGAGAAGAGGCAGCCTCACCAGATGTTCGAATCTCCTCCTCTACACAGGGAGATTGAACTCTGTAATCCCTGTGCTGTGGGTTATCAGCCACATTATAATCCTTTCCCTCAACTGTTGAGGTTTTCCCAGTGGTAATAGGCTTCTGGGGAGGGTTAGAGGAATGTAGTTGAGTCAGCACTTGTGCAATAACCACAGTTAGGCTTGTAGGGGTGGCGTTAGTGAGAGATAAGGGTGAAGAAGATTGCACCTGGGGTGAATGGTGCTCTTCAATGGCAATCTTCTTAAGTGAGAGAGATTCCAGTAATGTGGTTTCGCCATTTTTGGTTGCATGAGGATCCTGTTGAGAGGATACTTGAGCGGTTTCAGCTGGTAGAGTCATGGAAAAACTGGGGGATTACTACCCATAGTGTCATCCTGCCTTTGTGTTGCAGGGGCATCATCAGGGGACTCAACTTCCTAAGTAGCCTTTTTGTTTTGTTTGGATTATGATTTGGAGGGGACTTTGGATCTGGAGGATGAGGCTTTGGGTTCCTTCTGCTGGGGTTTTAGCAGTTTGGCAGCCTCTTTGAGGTTGTGTCAGAGTTGTGCCTGAGTATACATCTGGAAAACTACCATAGCAGGGACTCCAAGGCCAACAGGGCCATAAGATTTTAATTGATTTATGATTATGGCCAAGAAACCTTGGATATAATATCCATCTGTTAGCCACAGGTTTCATTGCCAGATCTTTTAATTCCAAAAATATAATTTCAGAAAAATTTAAGCTTTGGCGTTCAAGGATAGAATACAATACCTGCTACCACCTGGATGACATTTGATCCCATGAAGAGGATTTGGGGGCAAGGCAGACATTGATCATATGAAATATTAGGCATTCAACATCATGGAAGTGCTTCTTCAGAATGGTGGTAGCACTTAGGTCGCCCTCATACCCATGGTTGATGAATGATAGATCAGTGATGCCCTTCGGGTATTTGGTGACGAAGGTGGCATCATTCAGATCTAGGGTTTGGCAAATCATAGCAGGAGTGACGACCACCTTCTTCTGGTTTACAAATGACTGGAGAGTGATCGCGACATCATTCTCACTAGTATGGACAGTGACATTTTTCCAGAATTGGCGAAGGGTATCGCGATAGATGGTTGGATTTAGAAGAAAAGCAGTTTGATACGGGGAATCAACCATCAGATCAATGGCAGAATCAAACTTAGCCCAAAAGCCAATTTTGTGAAGTAGGCAACACAGTTGTGTCGTGGTTTGATTTGCATGGTCGTCATTAACGGAAGATGAACGTTCGGAAAACGACTGATGAAAAGTTTGAAGTTAAGGTTAGGTATTTATAGGTTATGAAACGACTGAAAGAAAACAACTGAAAGTTTTTGTGTCAGTCATCAGTTGTTAGAAAACGACTAAAGACATGGTTTTAACTTTCAGATGTTGTAAACAACTGAAGACTTGGTGTTAGTCATCAGTAGTTTGAAACTACTGAAGACTTGGTTTTGGCTTCAGTTGTTTGAAAACATTGAAAAGAAATTTCTCATCAGTTGTTGTCGTCAATTCACAGATCTCAGTTGTTTCATTTGACCTTAACACTTACTCAGCAGATTATCTGATTTTCAGATTTTTATTGGTCATCAGTACTTATCTGTTAAAACACACATTAGTAGTTATAACCACATCAATAGTTGTAACTACATTAGTACTTTTCAACAATAAAGTACTTCAGTACTTTTAAGTAATTTAGTCTTCAGTAGTTATGAAAACTACTGAAGATAAAATAACTTATCAGTACTTATTTTTGACAGCTGTATACTAATGCTCATCAGTACTTGTGAACTGAGATCATCAGTAGTTGTCAAATCATTCAAGCTGTAGCATACCAAGACATAGCACTAGATCTTGGAAATTTGCACTGTCCAAAGGCTTAGTAAATATATTTGCAAGCTCATCAGCACTAGGAACAAACTTTGGGTCAATCAGACCTTTTTCATAACAGTCCCTGATAAAATGATGTCTGATCTCAATATTTTGGTTCTAGAATGCTGGACAGGATTCTTAACAATACAAAGAGCTGAAGTGTGACATCCGTCACCTTAAGGTCCATCGAACGACATAAATAACATAGAATATTTTAATTATTCTTCCTTTTCTTCATGACTCCTGCTTTAAGGAATCATGTCTGCTTATTTTTTTCCTTGTGCCTGTACTTCCTTCGAGAACGTGTGTTAAGCATAAAACTTTTATAAATTTCATCACCATTACCACCAATATATCATTTTTAAATTTCGACCATGTCATTAATAAAACCATTTTAGGTTATCAATGCCATTAAACACCTTTTAACCGTAATATAACGAACATTTTACAGTCGTTTTTCAACCGAAACAATTTGGGAAAACTCGGGGGCTAAGTGCAGGGACTAAACTTGTAATTTACAAACCTGGGCTGGGTATATAAACCCCATTCCCAGCCATTTATCCTCATCTTCATCTTCTTCACCTTCAACATTTTCTCCACTTTCTCTCTCCATCTAGCACCAAAAATCGTCACGTTTGTCGAGTTTTCACTGCCAAATCTTGGTTATCATCGTGTATACGCGTTCCTAGCAGGTAGACAACCTTGTTCAACCCGTTTTTGGTTCGGTTTTACTGCTGCGTTATCTAGGGTTTCGGGTGCTCGGTTCATCCGAGCACATGAGGTCGAGTGGGGGTGCGTGGTGGTCTTTCTGCTTGTTTTCATGTTTGTGTATGTTGGTTGTGTTTCTGGAAGTCCTCGTGGTATAAAACTTGCGTTAGAGTAGCTCGGGGGCTGCTCAGCCCGACCACAGTCATGATTCTGCAGTTCAGGAGATTGGTCTGTCATGCGATTGAGCCGTGCGACTGAGTGAGTCGTGCGACTAATCATGCGTCTAAGTCAATCGTGCGACTGAGTTGTGCGACTAGCATGTCGTGCGACTGAGTCGTGCGACGGGTGTTTTGTATGCGATTGAGTCATGCGTGTGAATGATTGTGTGCGATCGAATCAGGTGACCGACTGAGTGTATGCGATTGTGCGTGTTTCGCACGACTGGAGTCCAATCGCACGAATGAAGGTTCAATCGCACGAAAGTAGCTAATTCGCACGATTGAGGGTTGATTCGTGCGCATGGAGGTTGGTCGTGCGAATGTGTGTGTTTGTGTGGTGCGACTGAGTCCAATCGCACGAATGAAGTTCAATCGCACGAAAGTAGCTAATCGCACGATTGAAGGTTGATTCGTACGAATGGAACGAGGGTCGAGCGTCTAGTCCTGTTGCGTGACTGATGATGAGTGTGAATATCCCTTGAGCGTCTGATGATGATAAGGCAACATCAGTAAAAGTGTCATTGCTTGACCCCAAAGATTAAAGTCAACGCTATCAACATGCGCATACTATTTCAATTGAAATAAACCTAACATTTTACAATTACCGACAACCCCTTTTCAAGCTACAAATACTTAACAAGTGTCATCTTTCATAACAATGAGGATCTTTACAAGGATGTCATAAGCAATGACGACTACTCGTAGTACTTGGATCTACATAAGATCTGGTACGTGTGTCCGCTTGTGTGTGTGGCCACCCATGACCGAACCGATACAACCCAAACCGCCAAGCATTACTTTACGCTTTATACATGTCATTAACACTTGACAATAACTGTCAATAGGTGTTTGACCGATCATTGCATTCCACTGTTGGAAATCTCGACCTTTCATACTTACAACTTAACATTGAGTTTCGTGGCCCCTTTTCATGCTTACTATTTTACAAACATTTACAAACAGGGGGAAAAGTATGCTCGCCCGTTTTCTATGCTGTACAACATACATACAATTTCATACAAGGAATCAACGTGATACTGTGTTGCAAGTACTTATCTGATACATGCTTGGGTCTGCTGTGTGGTTCTATCTTTGCAACTATTTAATTCCAGTGTGGGAACCGAACGGTTAGTATGGTAGTACTACTGGGTTGACACCCCCACCCTCGTGTTGGTATACTAGTCAGTACCAACATAGCCAGGTACGGGTCTTGGGTGATATACGCCGACAATTTCTTTGTGTACGTCGCTAGGTTTGGTTGCAAAGCTCATGTCATGTGATTTTACTTGTGTATATAACTGTATTCACGGTATTCCATATCATTTACTTTACACAGCATCACTTACACTTTTATTACTTAAACTTGCGAGCTCACCAACAATTTGTTGACCATTTTGAGCATATCTTTTCAGGTGATCAAGCTAGCTGAGGTTCTAGGTGTGCCGCCTTAGTGGAGACCCTAGGATGCATTTTTTGGACTAAACATGTTTGACGAACAGTTATTTTGAACAATGTTGAACTGTGTAAACAATTACAATCTTTTGAAACTTGTTCCCGGTTGTGGGAAATTACATTACAATTTCATCTTTATGTGATCGTGTGAATCGTTTATTCTGTTATGCATATGGCTATGTTGTCGTGAACATTGACTATACACGACACAAGTCCCCTTGTTGTCGGGTGTCGTCAGGACACGCTTGTCCATCATTATTATTGCATCTCTATCGCTTACCATGTGTTATGACGATTCCCGTCTCGTCGAAACCCCGTGTTTCGCTCTTAGCGGGGGTGTGACATGAAGCACTGTCCATCAATAAAGGAGTCTTAGTCTCTGTAATATCATAATCCAGTAATTGATTCTTAAGCTAGAGTATCTGAGATGTACAACTTGTAGCAGCAATGTACTCTGCTTCAACAGTGGATGTAGCAACTGAAGTTTCTTTCTTACTCTGCCAAGAAACTAAACAATTGCCTAGAAATTGCATCCACTAGAGGTTGATTTTCTGGTTAGTTTACACCCTGCATAGTCACTATCAGAGAAAGCAACTAAATTTCAAGAGTTCCCAGTGGAATACCAAAGTCCTAGAGATTGAGTTCCTTGCAAATATCTAAAGATCCTTTTGACTGCAATCATATGGGATACTTTAGGTGCAGCCTGAAATCTAGCATAGACACAAGTTGCAAACATAATGTCTGGTCTAGAAGCTGTAAGGTACATCAAGGAACCAATCATACATCTGTAAAGAGTTTCATCACTTCTTTACCTTTCTGATCAGCATCCAGTTGTGTGGTGCTGCACATGGGAGTAGAACAGGCTTACAATTGTGTAAATCAAACTTTTTCAACAAATCCTTTGTTTGATTTGCAAACCCAGAAAGAACTGTAATTCTCCCATGGCACTCATTTCAAACTTTGTTTGCATCAACTTAGTAAAGGCATCACACAACTATGGATCAGAGGATGTAAAAATAATATCATCTACATAAATTTGAACAAGGAGCTTATGCATGCCTACTTTCTTAATGAACAAAGTTTTATCTATGGAGCCTCTAGTGAAATTATTTTGAAGAAGAAAGTTAGACAGTGTTTCATACCAGGCTCTGGGAGCTTGTTTTAACCCATAAAGAGCCTTATCAAGCTTATACACCCAATCTGGATGTTTTTGATCTTCAAAACCTGGTGGTTGACACACATAAACTTCTTCTTTTATTTTACCATATAACAATGCACTTTTGACATCCATTTGAAAAACTTTAAGATTATGGAAAGCAACATAAGCTAAGAACAATCTGATTGCCTCCACTCTGGCTACAGGGGCAAAGGTTTCATCATAATCAATACCTTCTTCTTGTGAAAACCCCTGTACAACCAGTCTGGCCTTGTTATTGTCAATTTGACCTTTTTCATCAGTTTTATTCCTAAACACCCATTTAGTGCCTATTGCACACTTACCTTGGGGTAGAGGAACTAGTTCCTATACTTGCTGCTTTTGAAACTGAAGAAGCTCAAGTTGCATGGCTTCAACCCATCCATTGTCTCTTAATGCAATATGATAGTTCTTTGGCTCTTACTGACTGATGAAGAGAGCATAAAAGTAGAAATTGCACAATTGACTTCTAGTTGAAACACCAGCATTGATGTCACCAATGATCTGAGACATGGGGTGATTCTTCAGTTCTTGATACTCAATAAGATCTGTGAAAGTGTTTATAGATGATTCAGCAGCAACAGATGTTGATCCAGACTCTTGAAATCTAGAATGAGATGGAAATTCAAATGAAGTAGAGGAATCAGAGATCTCATCAACATTTGTTATGGATGGAACTGCTGAAGGTACAGGAACATCAAGGTTAGTAGACTCAGGCAAGTGATCATAAACCTTGTATTTGTATCACCAGATGAATGACTAGTTGCAGGAGATGATAGATTCACAGAATTTGCAACAGCTGGAGGCTGATAAGGAACATATTGTAGTATGTCCAAATCAAATAACTCCTTTGGAGATTAATAAAACTTTACATGCAAGGTTTCTTCAACTATCTTTGTTATGCAATTAAAAACTCTGTATGCCTTGCAAGTAGATGAATAACCAACAAAGTACCCTGCATCCACCTTTGATTCAAACATCTAAAGTGGATCCTTTGTGTTAAGAATATAACAGGACGCCCAAATGCTCTAAAGAAGGAAATCAGAGGGCCAAATGATGTAACACTTCATAAGGAGTCTTCATCAATCTCTGATTTACTAACACTCTATTTTGCACATAGCAAACTATATTGACAGCTTCAGCCCAAAAGGTTAGTGGCAAACCAGAATCAGCCAACAATGACCTTGCGGCTTCAATAAGGGTCCTGTTCTTTCTCTCCACCACTCCATTTTGTTCAGGAGTTCTCGGAATGCTATACTACCTCTTGATTCCCTTAGAGAAATAGAATTCATCAAGTGTGTGGTTTCTAAATTCTGTGCCATTATCACTCCTCACACACTTGACAGAAAAGGAGTATTGCTTTTCCACATGCAACACAAAGTAGATGATGATTTGACCAGCCTCATCTTTTGAATGTAAGAAGAAGGTCCATACAAATCTGGAATAATCATCCACAATTACCAGAAAATATTTTTTCTTTCCCATGCTCATCACTCTTACTGGACCAAAAAGATCCATATGCAGTAATTGCAAGTAGGCAGTGGAATTTGGTTCTTCTATTGGAGGGAATGATACTTTGTGTTGCTTTCCTTTTAAACAAGCAGAGCAGTTGTCATCACATTTGAACTCCTTTAATGGCAGACCTCTCACTAAACCATGATGGATAAGTTGGTTCATGTTTCTAAGATTCACATGACCAAGCCTTCTGTGCCATAGTTCATATTCCTGAGGAGAGGCCTTGGAGAAAATACATGGATGGCCTTTTAGATCAATTTGCTTTTATAAGTCTAAGGCATATACTCTTCTAATCCTGTTGGCCTTCAGGAGAGTATATTCATCCAATATCTTGTCAATCATTCTCAAAACATTGGAAGACAGAATCCGACAGTTCTGACAGGTGAAAAGTGTAACATGCCCTTTATCACACATTAACTGACACTCAACAAGTTGTACTTGAGATTCTCCACATGGTTAACATCATCAAATCTTATCTCACCATTTGACACAAAGCCTTTGACGATGATGTAACCCTTAACATCATTACCAAAAGATACAAATCCCTTCTTTTCTTGAGAGTAGTCATGAAGAAGAAACTGCTCCCTGTCATATGCATAGATCCTCCACTGTCCACATACCAGATGCTTCTATGGCATGCTAAAGAACCCTGCATTTGTCACAACAAACTAGTTATCTTTTGAGACCCAAACCATTTTGGTTTGGGTCTGTTCTCATCAACAGATTTTATACTAACTGATTTGTCATGATTAACAGCCTTTAAGGTGGAGATGGTGCTGAAAAGGATTCCTTTGATTTTGGCTTAGTTTTCCTTTTCAGTGGTTTAATCACAGGTACATCTATTTGGTTAACTCTCCCCAACAGATGTGGAACCATCATAACAAGTTGTGTCTGATGGTTATTAAAGCCTTCAGTTCAGCAGACACATCAGTACTTGTTTTTGATTGGTTCCTGTGACTCACCATGTCCTCCTTTTTGAAAGACACAAACTTAGTCTTGTGTTTTGATATTCCATGAGAATATATTTTCAGCTGTTTTATGATAAACCCCTTCCTTCTTTTTAGATTTTTGTAAGAACTTTGGGTTATTAGATTGAGATGATTGTAGCACAAACTTGGTTTCAAATTCATCTTTCATTTTATTAATTTTCTTTTTAATGATTTTATCTTTGTTGAGATTGGAACCCATTCTGTACCAACATTCATCAGTGAGATGATTGAATAGACCACATATTTCAAATGGCTTTTTCTTCATCTTCTGTTGTTCAACTACTGAAGAAGATGAAACTACTGAAGGTGTGTTCTTCAGTACTTTCTTCCTCTCAGTACTTATGTTAAATACTGAAGGATTTGTAACAACTGCAGACTTGTTCTTCAGAAGTTTTCTATCAGTATTTTTGGATTTCCTAATATACTCTTCAGCAGTTGTCAAACCATGTTTGTTTTTATTTGGTTTGAAATGTTCTTCTGGTATTGTTACTTGCTCTTCAGTACTTTGAATACTTTGTGAGATAGCACCTGAAGTGCTCAGCTTTTCTTTGATCATGTGTTTATCAGCAGTGAGACCATCAGCAGATTGATTAGCTAAGGTACTATTACTGACTTCATCCCTTGATTTTGCATTATCACTTGAGGATGAGACACATGATGATGTGGTTTGGGAATTGCTTTCACCTTCAGATTTTACTTCTGTCTTGGGAGTAAAATCTGTAGGAGGTACAGTGTGATTATACCCAATCCCAACTTCACATTTGAAGCTGTTTGCTTACTGAGAAGCATTTCAAACCCCTTGCAGGATGTTACCCAGCGTTCACACTCTACTTGAGTAGCTGCAAGTGTTTCTTTGAGCTTCTTATGATTCTCTAAAATGACCTCTACCTTTGTCTTTTCATCAGTGATTTGACATTTTAATTTGTAAATCTCATCATCTTTTTCCTCTAAGAAAGACTCAAACTCAACTTTACTTTTCTTTTAGAAATCACTTTCTCTAGGTCAAGATTTTGATTAACTAAAGCTACATTTGCTTCTCTAATTGAGACAAAAGCAGCTATGCATGACTCAGAACACAACTTGGCCTTAGCCTCAGAAGATACATATGTGGTACCTGTGATGATGAAGCATTTGAGCATGAACATATAGACTCCAGGGCCATAAGCAAGATTTCCAAAAGGATTTTCACCACCATATTGACCAACACCAAAAACACTTGTTCAGAATAACCTGAAAGATCATCTGGTAAGCTACTCCAGTCAACAACTCCAGTGTGAAAAAGCTTTGATGTGATTGAGATTGAGATTGTTGATTTGATTGAGATTGAGATTGTTGATTTGATTGAGATAGTTGAGGCTTAGGTAGGACATGTGGTTGTTGAGCTATGGGTATAGGAACCTGACTGGACTGAGGCATGTAAAAACAGGGATAAGGATATGGCATTTGACCTTGAGGGACAAAATATGCAGGAGATGATTGAATTTATGAATGATGACCAGAACTGGTAGAGTGTTGCCCTTTGTTTTGTGATCTATTGCATGGAAAGGTCACAAAGGGTGCAGAAGAGTTAGATCCAAATGATCTACACTCTCTTGCAAAATGTCCAAGTCTATGGCACTTGTGACACCTCAACTTGCTCTTGTCAAAACCACTTTGGTTTTTCTAGAGAGGCCAAGAAATTTTCTACCTGTCCTTTTGTAAAATTTTTGAGATCTAATATTGATTAATGCCATTTGGCCAAAATATCCATCTCTTCTAGATCATCATCAGCAATTCCTTTCAAATCATCCATCAAAAAGCACAATTATCACTAGTACACCTGAATTACTATCAACACCACAAAAGCAGGATCTCCACTGTTTGAAGAGAAATCTATATGCTCATCATAAGAACTTTCTGATGCAGCATATTCTAACTCATGACCGACCAGAGTAGTATTCCCCGTACAAAATCATCAGTGAGCTTCCCAGATGAAGCCAGTTTCCTTTTTTGTCTATCTCTCTTTCAAATGTTAACAGCTTCCCATGAAGTTGGGTGAGAGATAGATTGTCCAGATTGCACTGGAGCGTAGAACAATAGTATACGTGTCCCATCTCTCAAGCAGGGATCTAGGAATCTGTTGTTCATCTCATTGTTGTATATTCATGTTTAACCATTTTAAGCTCAGATATCAAACAGAAAATCGCTCAAACTGTTGAGTCAGTGACTCACCTTTCCTATGAGAGAATGTCTCATATGCTGGACAAGGATCTCTCTATTGTTTGCCAAGACCTCATCAGTTCCTCCAAATTGTTCTTTTAGAGCAACCCAGAGGTCATGAGCAGTTCCGAAGCATAAGTCCAGAATAGATTTCATTAGGCAGTGCTGGTCAGAATTCCATGGGCTTTAGCGTCAATTTCAAACAGTTTCATATCTCATCTAAGTATTGCTCTTTCTTCTTCGGAACCATCTCATGGTTACCGGATTACTCACCATAGGCTTATATGGTCCATGACCCCAGATTTCCAACAACCTGAACTGTTGACAGACAGGTGATGGAGCATTCGGCATTGCCATATGTTATACTCACCTAACAAGCATCGGAGGCTTTGTTGAGGAGCCAGTATTGTAGGATCATTGATTGATGTAGCCATTTTCACCAATTCAAACAGGTTCAATGAATTTTAACATATCTAGCTCAAAAATCAACAACACAGTTGAAACAAGACGGATCTCAAAATAATTCACCGGAAGCAACAGAAATCAAACCTATAACCAATTCTTGCAAATTTGCTAATTCGATCAAACTTAGATATCAAAGAGCAGTTTCAATGATCAATTGTTAAATCGATCAATAATTAACCTGCTCTGATACCATTTGAAAGATCGGATCTAGTTTGATCAATTAGATTAAGATTTGCAACGGAATAGAACAAGAATTAGACGAAATGTAAGCAAGAATAATATGAATATTCAATCAAACAGTGACGGTTATAGAGAGAGAAATTTTTCTGCAAAGAGAATGTTTTCATTCACGCACAAGCTTCGGTTACAAGGAAATTAGGTCAACATTCCTTTTATAAAGGAATGTGACATCAGCTGACATCACTTGATAGTGACAGCTAACTGATTTATACAAACAACTGAAAGTAAACTAAACTACTCAAGATGTCCACAACAACTGAGGACACCTTCACGAAAAGCTAAGTACAAGCTATCATTACAACTACTGAAGTTATAACATCTGAAGTGTAAGAACTTCAGATGTTTACATAATATAAAACTACTAATTACAAACTACTGAAAATTAAACCATCACAACTATTGAAGAGAACTACTTCAACTGTTGTGACAACTTCTGAGAACTTGGTCTTCAGACTCTCTCTTCAGCAGTTGTCTTTAGACTTTGTCTTCAGACTTTGTCTTCAGACTTTGTCTTCAGAATTTGTCTTCAGACTTTGTCTTCAGCTGTTGTAGACCACTTCAGTTGTTATGATGTCTATGGGACTTAAAGGTTTTTCTGACCTGGCTCATTGGTTCTTTTGGTCCAACAACTTCCGAAGCTAAAATGACTTCGGAAGATTTTCCTAAGAGTTGTGAAAATTTTTCTTCGAAAGAAAATTTAAGACTTGAATGCTTTGTTCAGAGGAACAAAGCATCCGAGAGTCAATTTGTTTCAGAAGAAAGTGGTCCTGGAAAACATATTAGTGTCTGAGACAAGTATTAAGCTTCGGAAGATATTTCAAAAATTTCTTCCGAAGGTAAATTCTTAGACAGTTATTTTTTTGAGGGCATGATCTTCTTCCGAAGATAAAAGCATATCTCCGAAGGATCAAACTTTTCAAAAATCTAAGGAAAGTTTTCAAAGTATTTTTATCCAAAGAAAACAAGAGCTTATGAGAGTGATGAACTAGACAACTTAGGAACACAGATTTTAAAAAATAATAAGAATTAGTTTTAAGAAAACTACTCAAAGTTTATCATCCCAATAGCTGATATAGATATTTAAATCTCTATTCATCAAAATCATTTGTAAACAGATCATCATATTGTTCATTTGTGTGGACTTTGACTAGTTAATTAACCCCTTTTCAAAATTATATCAATTAATGATACCTGATGTGATGTGTTTGGTCCTTGAGGTTGCATAGGATTCTATGTGATAGAGATACCACTGTGTTGTCTATGTGAAGGGAGTCTCCTTGAAGTTTAATCCATAGTCAAGCATCTGATTCTGAATCCATAGCACTTGATCATAGCAGCTTGCAGCGCATGTATTCAGCTTCAGCAGTTGATGCAGAGACACATGTTTTGTTTCTTGCATTGCCATGAGACAACCCTTCCACCAAGAAACTGACATTCCCAAGATGTGGACTTTGCAATCATGTTGGCAACCACCATAATCACTATCTATATAGCATACAGATGAAATTTGATCTTAGGATACCACATACCGAAGTGTGAAGGCTTTAAGGTATCTTAGAATCATTTTGATAATGATAATATGAGACTCTTAGGGTTGGCTGATTCTGCACAAAGACATGTAACAAACATGAGATCAGGCATGATAGTTGTAAGAACATAAGAGACCTAATCATAGTCTATAAAGGTTGTTCATCCACACACTCCCCCTCAAGATCAGGTACCAAGGGAGAGGTTTCTTGCTATAGGTGTCTTAGCAAATATTACAATTAGTCATGTGAATCGTTTAAAGTATGTATGGAACATACTTGACTAACTAATGAAGATTCTATCTTCAACTTGCAACACTTAATTCCTAGAAAGAAATTGAGTCCCCCATGGGCACTTGCAGGATCGTTCAAGGGCTTGAACACAATTACAACACAACAAACAATGAGGAGATTAACTAAACTTAATCAAACAGTGAACTAGGTAACCAAAGGTGATGCAGAGAACACAAGTAAAGCAAGAGACAGAACAAGAGAGTATAGTTTTCAAGGGAGCAGTATATTGCTTTCTCAAGTTCTTTTACAAGTGTTACAAAAGCATATGGAAAGATACAAGAACTTGGAATACTTATACTACAACCTACAGCCGGCTATACTATGAAAGCCAGCTGGATACAATTGACTAGACACTAACAAAATCAATTGTAGGATCAAAAGGCATATCTGCCTTTTGACCTTGTGACTATGACATGCCATAGCTCACATCCTTATACATTACAAAAAGGATAAAGTACATAAAGTGGAAAGTTTCAGACTCAAGACCTCAATGTACAGTTACCAAAAGCATGGACCTTTTCACCAACTCTTGTAAGTTGGTGACTTATCAGAGACGCAGCGGAAAAGGTGCTTTATGGAACAGTACATCAGATAAAGCATGTGTACTAAAAGTCTTCGGAAGAAATCTGTCTTCATAGGTTGAAGCTTCGGAAGACTTTGTCTCTTCAAGCTTCGGAAGACTTCATGTTAGGCTTCGGAAGATATTGGTCTTGGCTTCGGAAGATATTACACTTAGAGTATTTTCTAATGCTTTGTGTAATTCTTCCGAAGCATTCTTCACTTCAGTACTTAGTGCATGTTGCTGAAACACTTAGGCAGTTTTGGGTTGCATCAGACTTCAGGAATCCTTACAAACTCCCCCTAGGCTGATGCTACCAAAACACTTAGAAGATCTTTAAATGTTTGTAGTCTTCAGAATAATCAAGACCATTCCTTTCTTCATTTGATGGTCAGGATCATCAAGACTCTCATAGTATCTTCTCATTTCAAAGAGATCATGCAGAGGTAAGTTGATTATGTCTTGCCATGAGTAGACATTTTCAACACCTTGATCTCTGATAACATTCCATCTTTCTGGATTGGTAGAGTAAGTCCAGGATAAGATGGGTGTCTCGGTTGCTAGAGGAGCCACTTGCATAGGAGTTGATTGGGCTGCCTCATCATGCACTTCCTCAGGTTGATCTGATTCAGCCTGGGGTGTAGAGGTAGATGACTTTGGCTTCTTCTTTTTAGTCTTTGGTTTAGAGGCCATTTTCTTCTTCCTCTTTAATGTCTTTAACTGAGAAGACTGGTCTGCAGCACCATGTTGATCATCAGTGTCTTTCTCAGTTGGGTGTTCCTCCCTCAGGTTCAGAAGAAGAGAGGGAGTTTGACCCTGTCTTGGATCAGAAGATGAAGTTTGCTGAGGCTCAGCTGGAGGTTCTGGTTCAGGTGTCTCTGGTTGTTCAAACTTGACCTCCACTTCAGGTGGGACTTGACTTGGAAGAGAGTGCAAGTCAATGAGTTCACCACTTTTAATCTTCTGCTTGATTACCCTTATATGCTCATCCATTGTAGATAGAGACATGGGACCAAGTCTCCTTCCGGAGAATCCATATGACTTCAAGAAGCTCATCATTCTTTGTCTGTCAGCAGACTTCTTTGCATTCTTTTGAATGATGGTTCTTGACTTTGCAGCTTCTTCCCTTAGCTTCCTTTTGGTTGTTTTTCTTTCTTTGACTAACTCAAGCTCAAGTTGCTTTAAGTACTCGAACTCAATGAAGTCATAGGACAGGGAAGAAGTGTATTTGCCTGATAGAAGCCTGTGGCACTCAGTGTAGTTTATCATTTTGATTCTATCCTCTTCTTTATCTACCTGAGGTTCTTGTGGAGCCACATCTTCCTGTGCAGGACTTTCTTGAACTGGAGAGAGAGTGGGAGTATGCTTGTGAAGTCTTTTCTGTCTCCTCTCCTCTTTGAATTGGAGAAGTAACCTTGCATCCTCTTTCTCCTTAATCTCTCTTGACACTTCCATGTCAGCCAGTTCATTCAACTCTTCTAAGGGGAGGGAGATGATTTCATCAACATCATAGTTCCTGGTCTGTAATAATTAATCCTGACTGCCCTTTGTTCATCATTTTGAGTATTTGGTCTGGGGGCAGCCCTGATTGCAGCTTGCATGAATTTTGATGACCCAGAAGAACTTTCTCCCCTTAGCCTCCTTTTCCTCTCTCTCTCTTCCTCCTCAATTTCCTCAGGAGTCATTATCCTTTTCCCTTTGTCACCAACAGACCTTTGTGACTCAGGGTGGATTGAGGCTTGGCCTTCATTGCTTGGTGTAGCTTCCATGCTCTGGCCAGAGAGAGGCTGAGAAACACCTTCACCAGCAGGTGTCTCAGATGGAGTTTGGACCTCTGCAGCAGTTGTTGATGGTGAGACAAGGGTCTCAGGTTCTGCCACTGGGCCTTCAGCCAAGGTTTCCCCTATGAAACTAATCTTAGGGTCCACCTCAACATCCAGTTGACCGATGACATTGCCTGATTGCCTAAGTCTCCTTCTTAGAGAGAACTCTGCAAGGATCCTGTCTTGGATTCTTTGAGCCAGCCTGTCAGCTTGTCTAGATTTGCTTGGATTGACAAGTGGCATGTTGACTAAATCCAGTCCTTCATAGAAGCTCAGGCTTTGGAACTGAAAGACTTCTTGTTGACCTTGAACTCTGTGAAGTATGAGGGCTCTTCTGTCATCATCATACCTCCATCTGATGATGTAGTTGCCAGTTCCATGTGGTGGAGATGAGACAGCCCTTGGTATACCTTCCTCAAAGAGACTCCTGATGAGAGAGTCTATAGAGTCCACATTAATGTGAACTTGAGGAAGTTGCTGAGAATGCACAACAGCAAGTGAGGATGGTGAGTCCTCTATGTCCATTCTCTTTGAAGAACTCCCAGGTTCTGTGGTTGTGATAACATTCTCCCCCTTTTTGGTAGCATCACCCACTTGCATAGGTGAGCTGGAGGATAAATCAATCACTTCCACAGGTTCTTGTGTTCCTGGTTGAGCTCTCCTTAAAGGTCTCCCAGCTAGTTTTTCCTGCAGATATGAAATCTGGAGTTGCTGATCATTGACCCTGTTTTGCAGGGTAGTCACCTGAGATTCCAAGTGACTAACCTTAGAGACTAGATAGGTGCATGTTTGTGACAATTTTTGTACCTTTAGTCTCAAATTCCCCTCATCTTCATCAGAAGAATCACTGGGGGATGAGAGGATTGGACCAAAGTCCCTTCTCTCACCACCAGCTTGAGTTTCTTGGCTGCTGGTTTTCCTCTGCTCACTGGCAACCTCAGTTAAGATGCCAATGGGCTGAGTTGCCATGGTTGAGGTCTTAATGATGTAATCACTTTCAAAAGTGAGAGCCTCTTCCATATGGACATCCTGAACAGGTTCAGATGTGTCCACCTCAGTAATAGGTGACTGATGAGGGATAGACTGAGGAGAGTCAGAGGTACTCATCTCTCTTTGAGTAGGGGAGGAGAAGAGAGACTCATGGTACTCACTGAATCCTAAGTCTTCATCAGTGTAAAAGGATAGGTTGGGAATTGGTTGGTTTAGATCCAAAGGCTGGGGATGGTAGCTATCCCCTGAAGGTTGTTCACTTGAGTGTTGAGACTCAGAGTGAAGGCTTACAGTTGTTGGGCTAATGAGCTCATCAGGTTGAGCTTGAGGAACCTCAGCCCTGATAGGTAAAGTATGGGAGTGGTTTGCTCCTCAGGAGAAGTGGGAGCTCTGGAGTCCACTTCTTCCTGTAAGGTTGAGTATTTGGGGGCCTGCACAGACTCAATAGCCTGAGCAGGGGTTCGTTGGGATTTTCTTTTGTAGGTGATGAATATTGGAGGTTGTGAAGAGGTAGGAGAGCAGTAGGTGTGGGTTCAACACTAGCTTGGACTGCTATGTTGTCACCTTGAGCAATGAGCTCTAACATTTTTGGGACTAGGGCTGTTTCTACCCCTGAGAAGCCTACAGTTGGCTTCTTCATAATTTAAAGATGCCGGGCTTCATCTGTCCCAGTTTAAGAATATTGCCTGTTTCCCTCAACTGTGAGCCCAGTTCACAGTTAAGAATGTGTTGAACATATCTAGGAAACATGTAATATTCTAAGGAGTCTAAGTTTGCAAGTAATTAGTATAAACAAATTGTGAATACCTGAACTTGACCCCCTGAACCATCCCATGAACTATAAAGGAGAGATCCTCAGGAATCTGGTCCCATCCACCATGCTTGTTTGATAAGCTGTGGATAACCACATGGAGCAGGTATTTCCACTGGGATGAGACCTTCCCTTTCCTGAAGGTCTTTACAGAGAAATCTCCTTCATAGCCCATCTGCTCGAAGGAATGATTAACCGCTTCTTTGGGAAAGAACACTTCACCTGCTTCATCATCCAGCTGAAGATGTCGGTTGATGATGGCCGGAGTGATGAAAATTGTTCTCCCCTGCACTGTGGCAGACAGTGCCTTCTCCCCATCCATAATGACCTCTTGGCAGGTCTTCCAGAATTCAAGCAAATGATCCTCATATAGAGGAGGATCAATGGTTAGGGAGGTGAAGTAGTGAGACAAAGACAAGAAACGGCAAACCTCTGAGAAATGAGGATCTTTGTCAGAGCATAACAGAGCAACCTGATTGTGTTGTCTGTGTAGCTGCATGGCAAAGTGAGGATCATTTCTGTGTAAGGTCAGCCATTGTGAGGTAGCTCAGAGATGAAGAGAAAAGAATGGGAAGAAATTTCAGAGAGAAAGCTTTGGGTTTTAGGTATGGAAGAAAAGCAGATGATAGAAGAAGGGGGAAACCGTTGGGTTTATATGAGAGAGAAGGATTTCAGATAAAGTTTAATGAAAGAGGATAAACTTTGAAATCCGTATGTCGGTCCCCCCTCTGAAAAAGTAGTTTACTTTTTGCTCAAAAAGTAGTTTTCTTGGAATTCGAAAAGCTTCCGAAAGTAATTGTCTTCGGAAGTTTGATTGAAAAAGCTTCCGAAGCTAAAGTGACTTCGGAAGAATTTTCCTGAGAGTCTTAAAGATTTATGCTTCGGAAGAGAAATAAACTTGGATGCTTTGTATAAGAATGAACAAAGCTTCCGAAAGTAATTTTTGCTTCGGAAGGAAAAAGTCCTTAAAAATGAATAAGTGTCTAAGTTGAGAATTTTAAGCTTCGGAAGATAAATTTGACTTCTTCCGAAGGTAAAATTTCTTAGACAGTCATTTATTTTGAAGACATATTTTTCTTCCGAAGGTAAAATGTTATCTTCCGAAGTATCAGAAAATTTTCAAGAATCCAAGGAAAGTCTTCCAAAGAGTTTTTTCATTCAAAGAAAACATGAGCTTATGAAAGTGATGAACTAGACAACTTAGGACACACATTTTTTAAGAAGAAATAATTAGAATTAGTTTTAAGAAAAAATCTACTCAAAGTTGATCATCCCAATAGCTGATATCAGATACTTAAATCTCTGTTCATCAAAAGCTTTTGTGAACAGATCAGCATATTGTTCATCTGTGTGAACTTTGACTAGTTTAATTAACCCCTTTTCATAGTTATCTCTTATTAAATGATACCTGATGTTGATGTGTTTGGTCCTTGAGTGCTGCACAGGGTTCTCAGTGATAGAGATAGCACTGTTGTTGTCTATGTGGATAGGAGTCTCTTTGAAGTTAAATCCGTAGTCTAGCATCTGATTTTGAATCCAAAGCACTTGAGCACAGCAGCTTGCAGCAGCAATGTATTCAGCCTCAGCAGTTGATGCAGACACACAGGTTTGTTTCTTGCATTGCCATGAGACAACCCTTCCACCAAGAATTGACATCCCCCAGATGTAGACTTTGCAGTCATGTTGCAACCACCATAATCACTGTCTGTATAGGCATACAGATTGAAATTAGAATTCTTTGGATACCATAAACCAAGTGTTGAAGCACCTTTGAGGTATCTTAAAATCCTTTTCACAGTGATTAAGTGAGACATCTTAGGATTAGCTTGATATCTTGCACAAATACATGTAGCAAACATGATATCAGGCCTGCTAGCTGTAAGATACATAAGAGACCCAATCATAGCCCTGTATAAGTGCTCATACACACTCCCCCTCAAGATCTGGACCAAGGGAGTGGTTTCTGGCTATGGGTGTCTTAGCAGTCTTACAATCAGTCATGTTGAACCTCTTGAGTATATCTTGAACATACTTTGACTGACTTATGAAAATGCCATCTTCAACCTGCTTCACTTGAATTCCTAGAAGAAATTAAGTTCTCCCATTGAACTCATTTCAAATCTATCTTTCATCAGCTTTTCAAAGTCTTTGCAGAGCCTTGAATTGGTTGAGCCAAAGATGATGTCATCCACATATACTTGAACTAGCAGAATGTCGTTTCCTTGTCCTTTGATGAAGAGAGTTCCATCTATAGTACCTCTCCTGTAACCATGTTTACAGAGATACTCAGACAGTGTCTCATACCACTTCCTGGGTGCCTGATGCAGCCCATAGAGAGCTTTGTCAAGCTTGCAGACATAATCAGGATGATCAGGATCTACAAAACCAGGTGGTTGTTTGACATAAACCTCCTCATCAATCACTCCATATAAGAAGCACACTTTACATCAAGTTGGTAGACCTTGAAGTTCTTGGATGCAGCAAATGCCAGAATATCCTAACAGCTTCTAGTCTAGCTACAGGAGCAAAGACATCAGTGTAGTCAATCCCTTTTGTGTGTATCCTTGAACAACTAGTCTAGCCTTGTTCTTGATGATGATTCCTCTATCATCCTTTTTATTCCTAAAAACCCATTTGGTTCCAATGGTAGTCTTCCCATGAGGAAGAGGACAAAGGTTCCAAACTTTCTGTCTTTTGAATTGAAGCAGCTCTTGTTGCATAGCTTCAACCCAACTTCCATCCTTTAGAGCCTCCTCAACTTTCTTTGGCTCTAACTGGGATAGAAAACAAGAGTGAAGACAAACATTTGCTTCATGGGTTTGCCCTCTTGTCTTTACCCCGGAGATAACATCTCCAATGATGTTTGTAGTAGGATGAGACTTGTGGATCCTTAGCTGAGGGATCACAGCAAGTTGCTGAGATAGATCCAAATTTGAGAAATTTAGATCTGGTCTTGAAGATTGATCCTCCACATTATCACACTTATCAAGATTAACTTGATCCAATGAGTGTGTGACATCATTGATGTTATCATCTATGGTATAGTTATTAGCATCAAGAGATTCTTGATCACTTTCACCATCACCATTGTTATCTTCTGCAATTGAGATGTCTTTATCTGGTTGAGAGGCCTCTGAACTGGAATTTGAAGGCATGCCAGATGTATCAGCTGGATTTGTCATTGTTGTGCTGATAGAAACCTCATTTGCTGAAGTAGTTCCAACTGGAGCTGAAGGTCTTCCAAGCTCAAATCTTGGATCAGGATCACCTGTATTTAAATTTTCTGCAGATCCTGAAACATGCTCACAAGATTTATTAAAACAGTTGGTAACTAAATCAAGATCAAATAGCCAATCCGGACCAGAACCAGCCACACTGGGAGTGTGCTCATTGAAAGTCACATTGGCTGACTCCTCAATGATTCTAGTTCTGAGATTGTATACTCTATAAGCTTTAGCTTGAGAAGAGTATCCAATGAAGTGTCCATCGTCTGATTTCTCAGCAAACTTGGCAACTTGATCTTTGGTATTCAAGATGGTGCAGGGACATCCAAATGACCTGAGAAAACCAATGAAAGGTTTCCTCTTGTGCCAAAGTTCATAAGGAGTCTTACCATGTGTCTTAACTACTAAGACTCTGTTTTGCACATAGCAGGCAGTATTAACTGCCTCTGCCCAGAAGGTGATAGGCAGTTTAGAGTCAGACAACATAGTTCTTGCAGCTTCAATAAGTGTCCTGTTTCTCCTCTCAGCAACTCCGTTTTGCTGAGGAGTCCTGGGAGCACTGTATTGTCTTGTAATACCCTTTTCATCACAAAATGTATCAAGGATTTGGTTCTTGAATTCAGTTCCTTGATCACATCTTATGGTTTTGACCTTGTGATCACATTGATTCTCAATCTTTAAGATGAAATTCTTTAGAATCTCAGGAGTCTCATCTTTAGTTCTAAGAAAGAAAACCCAAGTGAATCTTGTAAAATCATCTGTGATCACTAGACAGTATAAGGTCCTTCCTAAACTCATTACACTGGTGGGGCCAAAGAGATCCATATGTAATAAGTGTAGGGGAGTAGTGATGGAGTTCTTTTCCTTAGGCTTGTGAGATACCTTGTGTTGCTTCCCTTTCAGGCATGCAACACAATGATCATCACTTGTAAACTCTTTCTTTGGCATTCCAGTTACCAGATCATGTTTGATTAATTTATTCATATTCTTAAAGTTTACATGGCACATTCTTTTATGCCATAGGAAAGACTCATCACTATTTGCTTTAGATAGAAAGCATGAAACTTCTCCAGAGGGAGATGTTTCTTGCAAATCCATCTTGTACATGTTCCCTTTCCTGGGGGCTCTGAGCAGAATATGCTCATGAGGAATGACCACTCCAGGTTTGAGAACAATGCACTCATGCTCAGTGAAGAGCATGTTATGACTCTGATCACAAAATTGAGATACACTCAGAAGATTGTACCCAAGCTCCTTAACAAATTTACCTTCTCAATGCTGAGCTTACCATTTGTGACCTTGCCCCTTCCATAAATGTAACCACCTTCATTCCTCCAAAAGCAACTGGTCCTCCATCAATTCTCTCAAATTATGAAGTAAAGACCTATCGCCTGTCATGTGCCTGGAACAGCCACTGTCAATTATCCAGACATTCTTGTTTGTCTTGAGCTGTTCCTGCACAAAGAAAATGATTAGTTACATTTGGAAACCCAAGCCTTACTTGTCTTGGGTTCAGTAAGTGTAATAGAAGGTAATGCAACAGTAATAGATCCTATGGTTGTACAGAGGGGATCTTCGGCTGTTGTTGATGGAGAAACCTCAGTCATTTGGTCTTTCTTAGACTTCCACACCACCTTTGGAGTCTTGGACTTGACCTTCAAAACCTTAGAAGCTTTTGGAGCTTCACAAGTTTTAATGACTGATACTTCGGAAGAATCTACAGTCACTGCAGTAGACTTTAGTACTTCGGAAGAACTCCTTTCTTCCGAGACCAACTTTGCTTCCGAAGGTAATTTTCCATTTACCTTCTTCTTTGATTTGGAGCTTCCGAAGGAAACAGACTTTCCTTCCGAAGCTTGAGACTTCTTGAGATTCTTTGAAGTCTTTGTATTGGTCATGTGGATAGTACTTTTAGGATTGTATGGACAATCCTTGGCAATATGAGAAGTACTTTCACACATAACACACAACATTTTCTTCTTCAAAGAAATCTCCTTTTGAGAGCAAGACTGGCCTTGGTCACATCCCTTTTTCACCTTCATCTTGGTAGATTCAGATACAGTTCCCTTGGGCTGTGAACTGTTCTTGGAATTTGATGGTCCAGGCTGTGCAGCAGTGGTACACAGCAGCTCAGTCTTCTTCTTTGTACTGAGATGATTTGAACATGAACCAGAACTCTTAGATAAGAGGCTTTGGTGGATGTCTTCAGTCCTTATTGCTTTGAAGCCTGCAGAGATAAACACTTGTTTTGCTTAGCATCAAAGGTAGCCTTGATTTCTTGAGCCTTCTTTGCTTTCCTTTTGCTCTTCCTGATCAAGTTCTTTCTCTTGGACTTGGTCATCACAGTTAATTTCTTCTCCTCAGAAGGATAGTGGCCCTTGGAGGAATCCTCTTCTTCACTCTTCTCAGAGGGATTCCTCACTATCACTTCTTCATCATCCTCACTTACTGGATCTATGAGAGGAAGCTCATCTTCACAAGTTCCACACCTAGGAGATCTTACAGACAAGATTGTGTGTGGAGGAGCTATCTCATTTGATCCCAGTCCCTGTCTATTTTGATAACAAACCTTATTGTGTAGGGATGAGGATATCATGTTCTTGAAGGTCTCTTCTTCAAGAACACTTTTCTCTGCCAGGGCTTTGCTGATCACAAGCTCAGCCTGGCACTTAGTCAACTTAGTGATGAGATCTTGGATCTGAGTTCTAAAATCTGTATGTTCATGTTTTAGTACTGAAATAGTTTTCTCCAAGTCTTCTATCTTTAACTTGTAATCATTTTCAGACTTTCTAAAGTCAGATTTTAATATGTTTAATGACTCAAGATCAGATCTCATCTCTAGGTTGTAGGACCTGTATCTATTTACTTTAGCAATGCATTCAGGGGAGCAAAGATGTTCTAATACCTTGGCTTCATCATGATCAGCCATCAATGCTTGGTTTGGAGAAGCATCCTCCACCTGAAAACTCCAGTCAAATCCTCCCTCTTCAACAGCAACCGCAGCATGTTGCTTTGTCTTCTCAGCCTGAGGGGTATTGTTGGTGAAGTTTGGTCTGAGTTGTGTTTGACCCCCATTTGCTCTGGGTGCCTTACACTCCCTGGCGAAGTGACCCATAAGGTTACAATTGTAACACTTAACTTTGCTTTTATCCAGGCCAAACTTACCACTGGTAGCATTGCTTGGAAATTTTCTTCCTGTCCTCTTGTAGAACTTCTTGGCTCTGTGAGTGAGAAGAGCCATCTGCTGAACTATCTCCATGTATTCCAGGTCATCTGGATGGATACAGTCTAGATCTTCAAGAGTGAAGAGATAATTTCCACAGCTTTCATCTGCAGACACAAAGGCTTGAGAAGAACTTGTCTCTTGGAATGGACTTCTTGAGTAAAGTTCTCCTTGGTGTCTCCGGGAAGGTGATGAAAGGACCCTTTTGTGAGTTGTCAGGGTAGCATAGGAGATGATGTGGGGTTCTATGCTGTCCCTTTCACCACATGAAGGGCTGAACCCATTTGATTGTTAGAGTTGCCAGATGAACCTTGTAAGTTCATCTCCATCTGGTATCCACTGAGAATCCCATATAACTCTGTCAGAGTAAGAGTTTTAAGGTTCTCAGTCCTCTTGATTACCACACAATAGTGTGTCCATTGCCTAGGAAGTGAGGACATGAACTTCCTTACAATGTCTCTGTTCTCAAGAGGAACTCCTCCATCCACAAGGGTATCCACAATCTCAACATACCTGAAGTATTGTTGGGTCATGGTTTCACCTGTTTTAAAGGTGAAATTTTCAAACTGCTGCTTCAGAAGATCTTTCTTGTTCTCCTTGGCTTCAGAGGAGCCTTCATACATCAGCTTCAGTGCATCCCACAGCTGTTTAGCTGTCTTGCACTTCTTAAAACCTCTGTACACAGAGTTTGGGATAGCAGTCTGAAGAGCAGTCATGGCCTTCCTGTCAATCTCTACTCTTTTCCTATCTTCATCTGAGTAGTTGGCCACATCTTTAGGAATCATACCAGCACCGGTAGCAGAGGGGGTGCTGGGTATGAAAGGTCCATATTCAACAGATTCCCACATTCTTGAGTCAAGAGACCTGATGAAGCCTTCCATCCTCATGCACCAGGTGTCGAAGTCATCAAGAGTGATCAATGGGGATTTGTTCATGGTTCCAGTCTCCATATCAGTCTTTGAGATGGAAGCCATTTGAAAAAGTTTAGTTTTTGTGTGTGTGAGGGATCTTAAGATGGTTAGATCTTATATCACGAGCCTGAATGCTCTGATACCAATTGCAGGATCGTTCAAGGGCTTGAACACAATTACAACACAACAACACAATGAGAGATTAACTAAACTTAATCAAACAGTGAACTAGGTAACCAAAGGTGATGCAGAGAACACAAGTAAAGCAAGAGACAGAACAAGAGAGTATAGTTTTCAAGGGAGCAGTATATTGCTTTCTCAAGTTCTTTTACAAGTGTTACAAAGCATATAGAAAGATACAAGAACTTGGAATACTTATACTACAACCTACAGCCGCTATACTATGAAAGCCAGCTGGATACAATTGACTAGACACTAACAAAATCAATGTAGGATCAAAAGGCATATCTGCCTTTTGACCTTGTGACTATGACATGCCATAGCTCACATCCTTATACATTACAAAAAGGATAAAGTACATAAAGTGGAAAGTTTCAGACTCAAGACCTCAATGTACAGTTACCAAAAGCATGGACCTTTTCACCAACTCTTGTAAGTTGGTGACTTATCAGAGACGCAGCGGAAAAGGTGCTTTATGGAACAGTACATCAGATAAAGCATGTGTACTAAAAGTCTTCGAAGAAGAAATCTGTCTTCATAGGTTGAAGCTTCGGAAGACTTTGTCTCTTCAAGCTTCGGAAGACTTCATGTTAGGCTTCGGAAGATATTGGTCTTGGCTTCGGAAGATATTACACTTAGAGTATTTTCTAATGCTTTGTGTAATTCTTCCGAAGCATTCTTCACTTCAGTACTTAGTGCATGTTGCTGAAACACTTAGGCAGTTTTGGGTTGCATCAGACTTCAGGAATCCTTACAGCACTCATTTCAAATTATCCTTTATCAGCTTCTCAAAGTCTTGATAAGAGCCTGGAGTAGTTGAACCAACAGTGATGTTCATATAAATTTACTGAACTAGACTTAAGTCATTTCCTATCTTGGATGACGAGAGTTCGAATATATAGTACCCTTTAGGTACCATGTTTTGCAGAGATATTAGATAGATTCTCATACCCTTCCTGGGTGCCTGATACAACCCATAAAGAGCTTGTAAGTTTGCAGACATACAGGATGATAGGGTCTGTATGACAAACCACGGTGGTTGTTGAATAACCCTCTTAATCAATACCTCCATAAAGAAAAAGACATTTGAATCAAGTTGAGAGACCTTGAATTTCTTGGATGCAGCAAATGCCAAGGAATATTTCTAATAGCTTGCAGTCTTGCTACAAGGAGCAAAGAACAGTGTATGTCAATCCATTCTTCTGTGGTATCCTTGAACAACTAGTCTAGCTTTATGTTTATGACAATGCCTCTATCATCCTTCTTGTTCCTAAACACTCATTTGGTTTCCAATAGTAGTATTCCCATGGACGAAGAGGGACAGAGGTTCCAAACTTTTTGTCTTTTGAATTGAAAGCAAATCCTGTTGAATCCGCTTAACCCATACTTCCATCTTTCAGGGCCTCATCAGTTCTTGGCTCTATCTTGGATAAAGAAACAAGAGTGAGGACAAACATTTGGTCATGGGTGTCCTCTTGTTTTACCACTGTGTCAACATCTCCAATGATTTTTGTGGTGGTGTGAGACTTGTGGATCCTTAGCTGAGGGATCACAGCAAGTTGCTGAGAGAGATCTAATTAAAGAAATTTAGATTTGGCATAGATGTTTCTCCCACCACATCAGCACACTTATCAAGAGAAACTTGATCCAATGAGTGTGTGACATCATTGATGTTGTCATCTATGGAGTGGTTATCAGTGTCACACCCCCGCTAAGAGCGCAAACACAGGGATGTAACGAGACGGGAATCGTCATAACACATGGTAAGCGATAGAGATGCAATAATAATAATGATGACATGCATGTCATGACGACACCCGACAACAAGGGGACTTGTGTCGTGTTTAGTCAGTATTCACGACAACATAGCCATAAGCATAGACATGATACATGAATCATATAACAAAGATGATAACATTGTATGCAATTCCCATAACCCGGGAACAAGTTACAAAGTATAATGTTGTTTGAAACAGATACAACAATTGTTTTCAAAATGACAAGTTTATCCCGGAAATGCATCCTAGGGTCTCCATTAAGGCAGCACACCTAGAACCTCAGCTAGCATGATCACCTGAAAAGATATGCTCAAAATGGTCAACAAAATTGTTGGTGAGTTCGCAGGTTTAAAGTAAATAAGTAATTGATGCTGTATAAAGTTGTTACAGAATACCGTGCATACAGTTATAAGTAAGCAAAATCACATGACAAGAGCTTTACAACCAAACCTAACGACGTACACAAAGAATCTTGTCGGAATATATTCGCCCAAGGCTCGTTCCTGGCTTTTGTTGGTACTAACTAGTATACCAACACGAGGGTGGGGGTGTCAACCCAGTAGTACTACCAATACCTATCCGTCGGTTCCCACACTGGAATTAAATGGTTGTATGACAGAACCCAAAGCAGACTCAAGCATGTATCAGATAAGTACCCACAAAACAGTAGCACGTTGATCCAAGTATGTAAATGTATGTATGTTGTACAGCATAGAAAACGGGCGAGCATACTTTTCCCCCATGTTTGTAAATGTTTGTAAAGTAGTGTAAGCATAAAAAGTGGCCACGAGACTCATTGTTTAGTGGTAGGTATGAATGATCAAGATTTCCAACAGTTGAATGCAATGATCGGTCAAACACCTATTTGACAGTTATTGTTAAGCATTAATGACGTGTATAAAGTGTATAGTAATGTTTGGTCGGTTCGGGTTGTATCGGTTCGGTCGTGGGTAGCACACACACAAGCGGACACACGCATCAGATCTTATGTAGATCCAAGTACTAAGAGTAGTCGTCATTGCTTATGACATCCTTGTAAAGATCTCATTGTTATGAAAGATGGCACTTGTTAAGTATTTGTAGTTCCAAATGGGTTGTCGGTAATTGTAAAATGTTAGGTTGATTTCAATTGAAATAGTTTGTGCATGTTGATAGCGTTGACTTAATCTTGTGGTCAAGCAATGACACTTTTACTGATGTTACTTTATCATCATCAGACGTTCAAGAGGAAGTTCACACTCAACATCATCCGTCACACAACAGGACCAGACGCTCGTCTAAACGCTCCATTCGTACGAATCAACCTTCAATCGTACGAATCAGCTTCATTCGTACGATTGAGTCATCATTCGCATGACTGGCATTCAGTCGTACCACACAACACACATTCGCACAACCCAACCTCCATGAGCACGAATCAACCTTTAATCGTACGGATCAGCTTCATTCGTGCAATTGAACCTTCATTCGTGCGATTGGACTCCAGTCGTGCGAAACACGCACAATCGCATATATTCAGTCGGTCACCTGACTCAATCGCACGCATTCATTCGTTCGCATGACTCATTCACACACATACATACGATCGCATGACTCAGTCGCATGACATCCCCAGTCGCACAACTCAGTCGCCCAAAAGACACAATCACATGACTCAGTCTCACGACTCACCCAGTCGCACGGCTCAGTCGCATGACAGACCCAGTCGCCTGAACTGCAGGTTCGCGACTGCAGAAGTGTAGAGCAGCCTTCGGCTACTCCAAGCATGGGTTTTACACAACAAGGACCTCCAGAAGCACACTACAGACATACACAAACATGAAACACAAGCAGAAAGACCTCAGACGCACTCACACGACCTCATGTGTTCGGGTTGAACCCGAACACCTAGTTTGGACAGCCGTGAATAAGCAAGAAAAGGGACAACCAAGGTCGTCTACGTGCTAGAACAGAGTAGACTAGGCTGTAATGGGGTCTAGATGACGAGAACAAGACCAAGCTGGTTGGATTTGGTGCAAGAATGAAGAAGATGTGAAGAAGAAGGTGAAGAGGATGAAGAAGATGAAGATGAAATGAGATTAAGGGCTGGAATATGGGTTTATATACCCAGCCCAAGTTTGCAAAAATGGCGAGTTTAGTCCCTGCACTTAACCCCCGAGTTCCCCAAAATTTGTTTCGGTTGATTACGACCTTAAAATGTTCATTGTATTAAGGTTAAAAGCGTGTTTAATGGTAATTGATAGCTTAAAATGGTTTTATTAATGGAAATGGTTATAATTAAAATGATACACTTGGTGATAATGGTGATGAAATTTATAAAAAGGGTTTATGCTTAGCACAAGTTCACGGAGGAAGTACAGGCACAAGGGTAATAAAGCAGACATGATTCCTTAAAGCAGGAGTTCATGAAGAAGAGGAAGAATAATTAAAATAATTCTATGCTTAATTATGTCGTTCGACGGACCTTAAGGCGATGGATGTCACAATCAGCATCAAGAAATTCCTGATCACTATCACCACCTCCATCATTTCTTCTACATTTGAAGTATCTTTATCTAGTTGTAGAGCTTCTGAGCTGGAATTTGAAGGCATCCCAGATCTATCAACTGAGTTTGTCATTGTGGTGCTGACAGAAACTTCATTTACCGAAGTAGTTACAACTAGAGCTGAAGATGTGTTACCAAAGTAGGTAAGTTTTCTGCAGATCCTGAAACAGTCTCACAAGATTTGTTAAAACAATTGGTAACTAAATCAAGATCAAATAGCCAATCAAGACCAGAACCAGCCACATAGGGTGTGTGTTCACTAAAAGTCATATTTGCTGACTCCTCAACAATTCTAGCTCTAAGATTGTATACTCTATAAGCCTTAGCTTGGGAAGAGTATCCAATAAAGTGTTCATCATTTGATTTCTCAGCAAATTTGGCAATTTTATCTTTGGTATTCAAGATGATGCAAGGACATCCAAACGACCTGAGAAAACCAATGAAAGGTTTCCTCTTGTGCAAAAGTTCATAAGGAGTCTTGCCATGAATCTTAACCACTAAAACTCTGTTCTGCATATAGCAGGCAGTGTTGACTGCCTCTACCCAGAAGGTGATGGGCCGCTTAAAGTCAGACAACATGGTTCTTGCAGCTTCAATCATTGTCATGTTTCTTCTCTCAACAACACCATTTGCTGAGGAGTCCTGGGAGCACTGTATTGCCTGGTAATACCCTTTTCATCACAAAATGTATCAAGGATTTGGTTCTTGAATTCAGTTCATTAATCATATCTTATGGTTTTGACTTTCTGATTAGATTGATTCTCAGTCTTTAGGATGGAATTCTTCAGAATCTCAGGAGTCACATCCTTAGTTCTAAGGATGAAGACCCAAGTGAATCTTGTAAACTCATCTATGATTACTAAACAATAAGAGGTCCTTCCTAGACTTGTTACACTGGTGGGGCCAAAGATATCCATATGTAACAAGTGTAGGGGTGTAGTGATGGAGTTTCTTTCCTTAGGCTTATGAGATACCTTATGTTGCTTTCCTTTCAGGCATGCAACCCAATGAATCATCACTTGTAAACTCTTTCTTTGGCATTCTAGTTACCAACTCATTCTTAATTAGTTTATTCATGTTTTTAAAGTTTACATTGCATGTTCTTTTATGCCATAGGAAAGACTCATCACTATTTGCTTTAGATAGAAAGCATGAAACTTGTCAAGAGGGAGATGTTTCTTGCAAGTCCATTTTGCATATGTTCCCTTTCCTGGGGGCTCTAAGTAGAATATGCTCATAATGAATGACCACCACGGGCTTGAGAACAATGCACTCATGCTCAGTAAAGAGCATGTTACGACTCTGATCACAAAATTGGGATACACTCAAAAGATTGTACCCAAGCTCCTGACAAAGTTTACTTTTTCAATGCTGAGCTTACCATTTGCGACCTTGCCCCTTCCTAAAATGTAACCACCTTCATCTCCTCCAAAAGAAACTGGCCCTCCATCAATCCTTTCAAAGTTCTGGAGTAGTGACCTATTGCCTGTCATGTGCCTGGAACAACCACTGTAAATGATCTAGACATTCTTGTTTGTCTTGAGCTGTCCCGCACAAAGAAAATGATTTGTTACATTTGGAAGCCCAACCCTTACTTGTCTTGGGCTCACTATGAGAAACAAAAGGTAATGCATGAGTAATAGATCCTATAGTAGTGCTATGAGAATCTTGAGCTGTTGTTGATGTAGAACATCCAGTCACTTGGTCTTTCTTTGACTTCCACACCACCTTCGGAAGTTTGGTCTTAACCTTTAACACTTCGGAAGCTTTTGAGACTTTGGAATATTTGATGATTGGACCTTTAGAAGTTTCTGCAAACACTGTAGCAGACTTCAGTGCTTTAGAAGCATTCCTTCCGAGACAAAGTTTTCGTCCGAAGGCATTTCTCCACTTGGCTTCTTCTTAGTTTTGGAGCTTCCGAAGGAAACAAATTTTCCTTCCGAAGGTTGAATCTTCTTGGAACTCTTGGAATTCCTTGTCTTGGTCATGTGAAGAGTACCTCTGGGATTGTATGGACAACCCTTAGCAAGATGAGCAGTACTTTCACAGATGACACACCTTATTTTCTTCTTCCTAAGAGCCTTCTGCTGAGAACAAGACTGCCTTTGAACACATCCCTACTCCACCATCATCTTTGCAGATGTTGAGACAATCCTTTTGGACTGAGGACTGTTCTTGGAGTTTTATTGTCCAGGTTGTGTAGTAGTGGTACACAACAAATCAGCCTTCTTCTTGGTGCTGAGATAATTTGAACATGAACCAAAGGTCTTGATAGTAAAGTTTAGGTTTATGTCTTTAGTCTTCACTACTTAAAACCCTACAGAGATAAAAATTTGTTTCTGCTTAGAGTAAAAAGTAGTCTTGATCTCTTGAGCCTTTCTTGCTTTTCTTTTGCTCTTTCTGATCAAGTTCTTTCTCATTGACTTGCTCATCACAGTCTTCTTTTTCTCCTCAGAAGGATAGTGGCCCTTCTTAGAATCCTCCTCTTCGCTCTTCTTAAAGGAATTCTTCACTATCACTTCATCATCCTCTTCACTTAAAGGATCTATGAGAGGAAGCTCATCCTCACAAGTTCCACACCTGGGTGATCTTATAGACAAGATTGTGTGTGGAGGAGCTATCTCATTTGATCCCAATCCCTGCTTGTTTGATAGCACACTTTGTTGTGCAAGGATGAGGATGAGCACACTCTGTAAGATCACCTAGGTGTGGAACTTGTGAAGATGAGCTTCCTCATATAGATCCTTTGAGTAAAGAGGATGAAGAAGTGATAGTGAAGAATTCCTCTGAGAAAAGTGAAGAGGAGGATTCTAAGAAAGGCCACTATCCTTATGAGGAGAAGAAAAAGACTGTGATGACCAAGTTAATGAGGAAGAACTTGATTAGAAAGAGCAAAAGGAAAGCAAGGAATGCTTAAGAGATCAAGGCTACTTTTTACTCCAACCAGAAACAAGTTTTTATCTCTGCAGGGTTTGAAGTGGTAAAGACTGAAGACATCAACCTAACTCTTCTGCTAAGAGTTTTGGTTCATGTTCAAATCATCTCAGTACCAAGAAAAAGACTGATTTTCTATGTACCACTGCTACCCAACCTGGACCATCAATCTCCAAGAACAGTTCTCAGCCCAAAAGTACTGTCTCAGCATCTGCAAAGATGAGGCTAGAGAAGGGATGTGAGCAAAGTCAATGTTGTTCCTAGAAGGCTCTTGTGAAGAAGAAAATGGAGTGTGTTATATGTGAAAGTACCAATCATCTTGCTAAGGACGATTGTCCATACAATCCTTAGGATACTCTTCACATGATCAAACCAAAGACTTCCAAGAGTTCTAAGAAGATTCAAGCTTCAAAAGGAAAATCTGTTTCCTTCGGATGCTCCAAAACCAAGAAGAAGGCAAGTGGAAAATTGCCTTCGGAAGAAAAGTTGGTCTCAGAAGGAAGGAATACTTCTGAAGCACTGAAGTCTGCCTCAGTGTTAGCAGAATCTTCCGAAGGTCCAGTCATCAAAACTTCTAAAGTATCAAAAGCTTCCGAAGTGTTGAAGGTCAAGTCCAAGACTCCAAAGGTGGTGTGGAAGTCTAAGAAAGATCAAGTGACTTAGAATTTTCCATCAACAACAGCTCAAGATCCTCCAAGCATAACCATAGGATCTATTACTGTTGCATTACCTTCTGTTTCATTTAGTGAGCCCAAGAGAAGTAAGGCTTGGGTTTCCAAATGTAACTAATCATTTTCTTTATGTAGGGACAGCTCAAGACAAACAAAAATGTTTGGATCATTGACAGTGGCTATTCCAGGCACATGACTAGCAATAGGTCACTACTCCAGAACTTTGAAAGGATTGATGGAGGGCCAGTTGCTTTTGAGGAGATGAAGGTGGTTACAACTCTGGAAGGGACAAGGTCACAAATGGTAAGCTCAACATTGAAAAGGTAAACTGGGTTAAGGAGCTTGGGTACAATCTTCTGAGTGTATCCTAATTTTGTGATGAGAGTCATAACATGCTCTTTACTAAGCATGAGTGCATTGTTCTCAAGCTTGGGGTGGTTATTGCTTATGACCATATTCTGCTCAGAGCCCCCAAAGGGTACATGTGCAAGATGGATATGCAAGAAATATCTCCCTCAGGAGAAGTTTCATGCTTTCTGTCTAAAGCAAATAGTGATGAGTCTTTCCTATGGCATAAAAGAATGTGGCATGTAAACTTAAGAATATGAGTAAGCTGATTAAGGATGATTTGGTAACTAGAATGCCAAAGAAAGAATTTACAAGTGATGAGCATTGTGTTGCATGCCTGAAAGGGAAGCAACACAAGGTATCTCACAAGCCTAAGGAAAGGAACTCCATCACTACTCCCCTACACTTGTTACCTATGGATCTCTTTAGCCCCACCAGTGAAATGTGTCTAGGAAGGACTTCTTATTGTTTGGTGATCACAGATGACTTTACAATATTCACTTGGGTCTTTTTCCTTGGAATTAAGGATGAGACTCCTGAGATTCTGAAGAGTTTCATCTTGAAGATTGAGAATCAATCTGATCACAAGGTCAAAATCATAAGATGTGATCAAGGAACTGAATTCAATAACCAAATCCTTGATACATTTTGTGATGAAAAAGATATTACAAGACAATACAGTGCTTCCAGGACTCCTCAGCAAAATGGTGTTGCTGAGAGGAGAAACATGACACTGATTGAAGCTACAAGAACCATGTTGTCCGACTCTAAGCTGCCATCACCTTATGGGCAGAGACAGTCAACACTGCCTGCTATGTGCAAAATAGAGTTTTAGTGGTTAAGACTCATGGCAAGACTCCTTATGAACTTTGGCACAAGAGGAAACCTTTCATTGGTTTTCTCAGGTCATTTGGTTGTCCTTGCACCATCTTGAATACCAAAGATCAAATTGCCAAATTTGCTGAGAAATCAGATGATGTACACTTTATTGGATACTCTTCCCAAGCTAAGCTTTACAGACTATACAATCTTAGAACTAGAATTGTTGAGGACTCAGCCAATGTGACATTCAATGAACACACATATGGTTTTGGTCCTGATTGGCTTTTTGATCCTGATTTAGTTACCAACTGTTTTAACAAATCTTGTGAGACTGCTTTAGGATCTATAGAAAACTTAAATACAAGTGATCCCGATCCAAGATTTGAGCTAAGAAGACATTCAAGTAACACATCTTCAGCTCCAGTTGGGACTAGTTCTGCAAATGAGGTTTCTATCATCACCATAATGACACACTAAGCTGATACATCTGGCATGCCTTCAAATTCTAGCTCAGAGGCTCCACAACCAGATAAAGACACTTCAAATGTAGAAGACAATGATGGTAGTGGTGATAGTGATCAAGACTTTCTTGATGCTGATAACCACTCCATAGATGACAACATCAATGATGTCACACACTCCTTGGATCAAGTTTCTATTGATAAGTGTGCTGATGTGGTAGGAGAAACATCTATGCCAGATCTAAACTTCTCTAACTTAGATCATTCTCAGCAACTTGCTATGATCCCTCAAATAAGGATCCATAAGTCCCATCCCACTATAAACATCATTGGAGATGTTGTCTCTGGGGTAAGAACAAGAGACCAACCCATGAAGCAAATGTTTGTCTTCACTCTTGTTTCTTGTCTCAGATAGAGTCAAAAGAAAGTTAATGAGGCTTAAAAGGATGGAATTTGGGTTGTAGCTATGCAAGAGGAGCTGCTTCAATTCAAAAGACGGAATTTTTGGAACCTATGTCCTCTTCGTCATGGGAAGACTACCATTGGAACCAAATGGGTGTTTAGGAACAAGAAGGAAGATAATGGCTTTATCATCAAGAACAAAGCTAGACTAGTTGTTCAAGGATACACACTAGAAGAAGGGATTGACTACACTGATGTTTTTGCTCCTGTAGCAAGACTGGAAGCTGTTAGGATATTCTGGGCATTTGCTGCATCCATGAACTCAGGTCTTTCAACTTGATGTAAAGTGCTCTTTTCTTTATGGAGTGATTGATGAAGAATTGTATGTCAAACAACCACCTGGTTTTATAGATCCTGATCATCCTGATTATGTCTACAAGCTTGACAAAGCTCTCTATGGGCTGCATCAGGCACCCAGGAAGTGGTATGAGACTCTATTTCAGTATCTTTGCAAACATGGATATAGGAGAGGTACTATAGATGGAAGTCTCTTCATCAAAGGACAGGGAAATGACATATTACTGGTTCAAGTCTATGTGGATGACATTATCTTTGGTTCAACTAATCCAAGGCTCTGTAAAGACTTTTAGAAGCTAATGAATGATAGATTTGAAATGAGTGCCATGGGGGAACTTAATTTCTTTCTGGGAAATCAAATAAAGCAAGTTGAAGATGGCATCTTTATAAGTCAGTCAAAGTATGTTCAATACATACTCAAATGGTTCAACATGACTGATTGTAAGATTACTAAGACACCCATAACTAGAAACCACTCCCTTGGACCTAATCTTGAGGGGGAATGTGTAGCTGAACACTTATACAAAGCTATGATTAGGTCTTTTATGTATCTTACAGCTAGCAGGCCTGATATTATGTTTGCCACTTGCATCTATGCAAGATATCAAGCCAACCCTAAGATGTCTCACCTTATCACTATCAAAAGTATTCTAAGATACCTTAAAGGTGCTTCAACACTTGGTTTATGGTATCCTAAAAATCCTAACTTCAATCTATATGCTTATACAGATAGTGATTATGGTTGATGCAACATGACTGCAAAGTCTATATCTGGGGATGTCAGTTTCTTAGTGGAAAGGTTGTCTCATGGCAATGCAAGAAATAATCATGTGTCTCTGCATCAACTGCTGAAGCTGAATACATTGCTGCTGCAAGTTGCTGTGCTCAAGTGCTTTGGATTCAGAATCAGATGTTGGACTATGGGTTAAACTTCATGGAGACTCTCATTCACAGAGACAACAATAGTGCTATCTCATTCACAGAGAATCCTATGTAGCACTCAAGGACTAAATACATCAATATCAGGTATCATTTAATAAGAGATAATTATGAAAAGGGATTAATTAAACTAGTCAAAGTTCACACAAATGAACAATATGCTGATCTGTTTATAAAGGCTTTTGATGAATAGAGATTTAAATATCTAATACAGCTATTAGGATGATCAACTTTGAGTAGGTTTTTCTTAGAACTAATTCTTATTATTTCTTAAAATACGTGTGTCCTAAGTTGTCTAGTTCATCATTTCCATAGGCTCTTGTTTTCTTTGGATGAAAAACTTTTTTAAAACTACATCTTCCCTAGATATGTCCAGTACATTATTAACTATGAACTGGGCTCATAGTTACGGGGAACAAGTAACATTCTTAAACTGGGACAGATGAAGCTCGGCAACTTTAAAATACTGAGAAAGCCCACTTTTGGCTTTTCTGGGGTAGAAACAGCCCTGGTCCCAAAAATGTTAGAGCTCACTGCTCAAGGTGACAACCTAGTAGCACCAGCTAGTGTTGACCCACACCTTTTACATCTTAACCACCTAAACAACCACAAATCACCCTCACCTACAAAAGAAAATCCAAACGAACCCTACTTAGGCTATTCAGTCTGTGGAGGACCCTATACACTCACCCATATAGGAAGAAGTGGACACTAGAGCTCCCACTTCTCCTGAGGAGCAGACCACTCCCATTTCTTCAAGGATCAGTGCTGAGGTTCCTCATGCTCAGCTTTATGAGCTCATAAGCCAAACTGTCTTAAGCCATCACTCTGAGTCTCAACACTCAAGTGATCAAACTTCAGGGGAAAGTTATCATCCCCAGCCTTTAGATCTCAACCAACCAATCCCCATCCTTGACTTCTACACTAATGAAGATCTAGATTTCAGTGGTACCATGATTCTCTATTCTTTTCCCCTACTCAAAGAGAGATGAGTGCTTCTGAGGCTCCTATTTCTAGCCCACATCAGTCACCTACTACTAAGGTGGACACTTTTGAACTTGTTCAGGATGTCCATATGGAAGAGGCTCTCACTTTTGAAAGTGATTACATCATTAAGACCTTAACCATGGCAACTCAGCCCACCAACATCTCAACTGTGATTGCCAGTGAGCAGAGGATATACAGCAGCCAAGAACCTAAAGTTGGTGGTGAGAGTGAGGACTCTAGCCCAATCATCTCATCCCCTAATGATTCTTCTGATGAAGATGAGGGGAATTTAAGACTAAAGGTGCAAACCCTGTCTCAAACATGCACTTATTTAGTCTCCAAGGTTAGTCACCTTGAATCTCAAGTGACTACCTTATAGAACAAGGTCAATGATCAGCAAATTGAGATTTCATATCTTAAGGAAAACCTAGCTGGGAGACCTTTAAAAAGAGCTCAACCAGGAACACAAGAACCTATGGATGTGATTGATCTAACTCTTAGCTCACCTATGCAAGTAGGTGATGCTACCAAAAAGGGGGAGAAAGTCATTACAATCATAAAACATGGGAGTTCTTCAAAGGGTATGGACACTAAGGACTCACCATCCTCACTTGCAATTGTGCATACTCAGCAACTTCCTCAAGTTCACATTGATGTGGACTACATAGAGTCCTTCATACAGAGTCTATTTGAGGAAGGGATACCAAGGGCTATGTCACCTCCACCATCTTCCAATCACATCATTGGGTGGAGGTATGATAGCAATAGGATAGCCTTAATCATCAGTAGAGTTCAAGGGCAACAAGAGATCTTCAACTTCACAACTTGAACTTCTATGACAATCTGGATTTAGTTAGCATGTAACTTGTCAATCCAAGCTAATCAAGACAAACTGACAAGTTGGCTCAAAGAATCCAAGACCAGATCACTACAGAGTTCAGCCTTAAAAGAAGACTATGGTAATCAGGCAATGTCATCGGTCAACTGGATGTTGAGGCAGACCCTAAGATTAGTTTCATAGGGGAAACCGTAACTGAAGGCCTAGTGACAGAACCTGAGAGCCCTGTCTTATCACCAACAACTGCTGCAGCGATCAATTCGCTTTTTAAGACACCTGCTGGTGAAGGTGTTTCTCAACCTCTCTCTAGCTAGAGCTTGGAAGCTACACCAAGCAATGAAGGCCAAAGCTCTCTCCAACCTGAGTCACAAAGGTCTGTGAGTGACAAAGGGAAAAGAAAAATGACTTCTGAGGAGATTGAGGATGAGGAGAAAAGAGAGAGGAAAAGGAAGTGAGGGGAGAAAGTTCCTCCTCTGAGTCTACAAGATTCATGGAGTCTGCTTTCAGGGTTGCCCCTAGACCAGATACTTAGAATGATGAGTTAAGGCCAGTTAGGTTAAACTACCTACAGACAAGGAACTATGACATAGACAATGTCATTTCTCTCCCCTGGGAGGAACTAAATGAATTGGTTGACCTGGAAAGGTCAAGGGAGAAGAAAGAGGCAGAAGATGTAGAGCTACTAGTACAAATCAAAGAAGACAGTAGAAAGAAAAAACTATACAAGCATGTGCCTACTCTCTCCCCAGTTCAAGAAAGACCTGCATATGAGGATGTGGTTCAACAACAACCTCAGGTAGATAAAGAAGAAGAAAGGATCAAGATGATCAACTACTTGAGTGCCACAGGCCTCTATTAGGTAGAAGCACTTCTTCCCTTATCCTTTGACTATATTGAGTTTGAGTATCTCAAAGAACTCGAACTTAAGATAGTCAAGGAAAGAAAGACAACCAAAAGAAGGCTAAGGGAAGAAGCTACTAAGTCAAGAGCCATCATCCAGAAAAGTATGAAGAAGTCTGCAGACATGCATAGAATGATGAGCTTCTTGAAGCTGTATGGGTTCTCCGAAAGGAGACTTGGCCCCATGTCTCTATCCAATATGGATGAGCATATCAGGGTGATCAAGCAGAAGATAAAGAGTGGAGAGCTGGTTGACTTACATTCCCTTCTAAGTCAAGCTCCACCTGAAGTGGAGGTTAAGGTTGAACAACCAGAGACAACACAACCTGGACCTCTTGCTGAATCACAGCAAGCTTCATCTTCTGATCCATAGCAGGGTCAGCCTCACTCTCAATCTGAACCTGTGAGAGTGGAAGACCCAACTGAGAAAGACAATGAAGATCAATCTGGTACTGCAGGCCAGACTTCTCAGTTAAAAGTTGTAAAGGGAAATAAAAGGATGGCTTCAAAGCCAAAGCCAAAGAAGAAGAAGAAGAAGACTGCATCCTTTTTTGGACCTCAAGATGAGTCAGAACATCCTGAGGATGTGCAGCCAAAGGATGCTCCATCATCTCCCATTCCAATAGCTCCTCTAGCATCAGAAAGGCCCATCCTGTCCTGGATATACACTACAAATCCAAAAAGGTGGCATGTAATTAGAGATCATGGCATTGAAAATGTCTACACTTGGCAAGACATGTTTCAGTTCCCTCTGCATGATCTCTTTGACATGAGACGCCACTTTGATAGTCTGAAGGATCCTGATCATCTTATGAAGAAAGGGCTGGTTATTATCCTGATGAGGATTATTAATATCTAAAGTCTTCAAGTGTTTTGTTAGCATCAGCCTAGGGTGAGTTTGTAGAGAATATTTGAAGAGGCTGAAGCAACCAAAGTTTTTTTGCATGCATGCTGCACAAGTACTGAAGAAGAAGGCTTTGGAAGTTTCACACAAGCAAAAGAAATATTCTAAGTGTGAAAACTTTTGAAGCCAATACCAATATCTTCCGAAGCCAAAGATGAAGTCTTCCAAAGCTTCAGAGAAAAAGTCTTCCGAAGCTCAACTCTTGAAGACAGATTTCTTCTGAAGACTTTTAACAACATGCTTTATCTGATATACTTTTCCATAAAGCCGGACTCCTTTCCGCTACTACTCTGAAAAGTCACCAACTTGCATGAATTGGTGAAAACGTCCATGCTATTGAGGTCTTGAGTCTGTAACTTTCTACTTCATGTACTTTATCCTTTTTGTAATAGATATGGATGTGAGCTATGGCATGTCATAGTCACAAAGTCAAAAAGACAATCTGCCTTTTGACTCTATAATTGATTTTGTTTTGTGTCTAGTCAATTGTATCCAGTTGGCTTTCATAGTATGACCGGCTGTAGGATTTAGTATAAGTATCTCATGTTCTTGTAACTTTATCTTTATGCTTTGTAACACTTGTAATAGAACATTGAGAAAGCAATATACTGCAATCTTGAAAACCATCTCCTTGTGTATCTTGCTCTTGTGTTCTGTCTCTAAATTACTTGTGTTCATAGTGTCTTACTTGTGGTTAATCCAGTTTACTATTTGATTAAGTTTAGTTACTCTCCTCTTTGTATTGTTGTGTTGTATTTGACCACCCTTTAACGATCCTGCACACATAAATGTTGCTTTACACAATGTTTTATCCTAAAGAAAAATAGAACATGTTGTCTTATCTTAAAATGAAATAGAATGTGTCGTCTTACCATAAAACAACACAAAAAGTGTTGTCTAACTGGGTAACAACAAAGTTAATGTTGTTTTATTATAAAAGACATAATTTCATAATATTTTTGAAGTATATGATACAATGAAAATAATGCTCGATTTTATAGTGTTATTTAATAAAAAAAAATCTCTTAAATGAGTTAAGATATTTTTAAAAGAAAAAGGGATTTATAAAATCAAAAATCTCGACAATAGTGGCTTTACCATATTTTGTTCTAAAAAATTTATCTCAACCATTGTACTCTTGTGAAACTATATATATACAAATTCAAAAAAAATACGAGTTTTGGTTTATACGTTTCATAAATTTTCTTATATAATCATTAAAGAACCACTTTTTTTAGAACCAAAAGAATCATTAATTAACATAAATATAAATTACAAACTATTTATTTACACAAATAAGAGTTAAGGCTAATAATATTTAGTTTTTTTACATACTTTATTATTTATGTTTGATATACACATATGTAAAATGACACAAGTATCATCAAATTAATATACATTTATGTAAATCAATGATTTTTTATTCTGAAATTAAATATGGTTCTGTAATAATCCTCATCCTATATGTATGTATGTATGATGTATGTATGTATGTATGTATGTATGTATGTATGTATGTATGTATGTATGTATGTATGTATGTATATATATATATATATGCATGTTATATCTATTATTACACAAACTAAAATTACTCACATTATAAAGAATAACTACGTAAGTTATATTTATAATTACGCAAGTTATATGATAATTATGCAAGTTATATTTATAGTTACGCGGTTAATAATCACGTAAGTTATATGCACAACTCATAGGCGGTTTTAAAAAAATTATGGATTTTTCAAGAAAAAAGTATTGCAATACTATATCAAATAAAGAGAATAAAATGCTCGATCTATGGTGTAAGTTTTTTCAAAAAGTAACGTCGTCTAAACAAGTTATACACGTTTAAAAAAATGGAGGATTTCAAAAAATCAATAATTGTAAGTTGTTTCCGAATTTCCCCTTCCAGCCATCATTACACGCGTGATTGTTTCACCTTTAATAAGAATCGTCCATCGCCTAAATCAATAATTGAAATAACTTCGCACACTTTGCACTATTTTTTAACTTTATATAGTAACTTGTCATTACCCAAAGAAAGCGATGATTTGGTGGTCTATTCAGATGCTTCTTAGTCGGGGTTGGGTTGCGTGGTGATGCAGTGAGAAAAGGATATAGCTTACGCATCCCAATAATTAAAGGTTCATGAAGTTAATTACCCTACTCATGACTTGGAGCTAGCAGATGTGGTCTTTGCATTAAAGATTTGGAGACACTACCTATATGGGACGAAGTGCACCATCTTCATCGACCACAAGAGCTTGAAGTACTTCTTTGAGTAGAAGGACCTAATATGAGGTAGAGGTGATAGTTAGAGCTTATAAAGGATTATGATTATGAGATCCATGGCGGATTCCCTTATCCGAAAGGAGAGGACTGAACCAATTCGGGTGAAGACTTATCAATTAGTTATGACCTCAGACGTGATGAAGCACATCAAGGAGTTTCAAGACAAGGCGTTGAAAGAAGATCGTCTTAACTCCTAAAGGATGAGAGGTCTAGTTATGGAGTTGGGTGAAAACACTCTCGGTGTTAGAACCCGAGACGAATGTAGATTCCTCGTTATGGAAATCTACGTGGAAAGATCATGGATGAGGCTCACAAGACTCGATACTCCATTCATCCTAGTGCTACAAAGATGTATCAAGATATGAAGAAAGTTTATCGGTTGCCGGGTATCAGAAGGTATGATGACTCGACGTAGGGGAGTACGTGAGTAAGTGCCTTGCTTGCAAGTGAAGGCAGAGCATTAGAAGCTATACGGGAAGATCCAACCTTTGGATATACCTGAGTGGAAGTGGGAACATATTACCATGGATTTTATTACGAAGCTACCACGTACCGCAAAAAGGTATGATGATATATGGGTGGTAGTCGATCGTCTGACAAAGAGTGCTCACTTCCTACCGATCTGTGAAACGCATTCCTTCGAGACATTAGCGGATCTATTCTCAAGGAGATTGTAGCTTGTCATGGTGTACCGGTGTCAATTGTGTCTGACCGTGACACTTAGTTTACATTCATGTTTTGGAAGAAATTTCATGATGCGATGGGGACGAGGTTACACATTAGCACGGCTTATTATTCACAGACAGACAGTCAGTCAGAGAGAACTATTCAGACACTACAAAATCCTTCCACCTAGAAAGGAAATTTGAAATCCCACAACAAAGAGAATTTAAGGTGAAAAATTCTCTACGGTTTTACATTTTATTACCTACTTGGACATAATTTTACTTGAAAATTATATTAGTTTTTCAATTTCATTCATTCCAATCAAACGCCCCCTAGATGTCTTCATCAGGAATTTAACAGTTATTTGTTTCAACGGTCGGTCATGCAACTTCGGATCGTGCACCAAGGAGGGCTTTGCATAGTTAAACAAGGTTCTTCTATTCGCAACCATTTTGTCTTTTGTTTCAGTTGTATACTCTCTCAATCTTTTGCGAAATAATACTCAGGCTCCACAAACGGCTTAACGACTTCAAAAATGATCTTCAATTTCTTTTCTGTGATTATTACGTATAGTTTAAATTTATTTGTTTGATTATGTTTTTTTTGTACTTTATGACATATCTAGAAAATCAAAACTAAACAATGAAAGCAAACTAACCTACGAGCAAAATAAGGCGTTAAGAAAATTAGACCTGATTAAAGAAACGTGTAAAAAAGTAACAAAAAGACTAAAAAGAAAAGTGACTAAAGTACCGATTCGGATTTTCTAGAATTTGTCGTGTCCTTGACAACGGCGCAAAAAACCAAGCAACACACGAAAGCAAGTGTACCTATTGTTATGTAATATATTTAGGCATGAACCATATATCAATCCAATCTCCTTATACTTAATCTCTATCGATATTTAGTCGATTTAAATGAGTGATTTTCTTAAATAAATTTATCAAATAAAGTAAATATAACTAAAGCTATGAAAACTATAAAAAACTTGGAAAAACAAGAAAGTCTATAGTTTTAAGAGATCAATAAACAAAGAGAATCACCTAGGGTAAAATCACTCACACAATTCATAGTGATTTTTAGTGATTTTAAACTAGTTATGATAATAACACGTTATATATAAAAAATATGAAATAATTAGCTCTATGAGAAGTTGATGCAAAAAAACACACTAACCACCTCAAATTACCTCTATGAAGACCGATTGACAAAGTATGTTAAAGTGCTAGAGTTCACAATCTAAGATAATTATTTATTAAAACGAATCATATTAAATAATTATTTATTAAAACTCTCAGTTAATTTATAGGGCTAGTAACAACCTTGTTCTTAAGTGTAAACACCCATCTTCATATGGCCTTGTTGGTGAAGTGAAAAACCTATTTTTCTATTAGATTAAGCAAAGAGTCAATATTCGTGAACTAATTTGGTACAAATGGTGTAATTTTAGTTTTGTTAATTTTCCTTTGTAATTGGGCGTTTAGTGGGCTTGTAATCTAGTTTATATTAGGCCCAAGATCTTGTTACGGTAAAAAATCTCACTAATGAGGAATTAAAAGAAGGTGAATTAAAAGTCAAAGAAGGCGAATTAAATTCCCGTAAAAGTCGAAGGATAGAAGGGGGAATTGAAATTTGAGGGCGAGGTACAAACTAACTTAGAAAATATGGATTTCACCGGCGGAATGTGTAGGTTGGAGAGCCTTGGGCCGACCACGCCAGCCATAAGAAAAGTCTCAATAAAAAGGTTGATAACAACAAATGAGATTGCCATGTGGTCAAGGATATTGAACATCGGGTGTTGTGATTCTAGTGTGGGTGTTTTATCAGCTTTTGTTTTCGTGTTGTGCTTTTTTTGTGTTATTGTTTTTGGAAGTTGCATTATTATAAATTAAATCCCCAACAAAATAGGGAACGAATACAAAACCAATCTTTCTATTGTATCTATATATTTTTAATCCATGAAAACCCAAAAGATTTCATATCTTCTATGATCTTCCTCACCTTCATATGTTTGTTTTGAAAAAGAACCTCATTTTTCAATTTACAAATACACCAACAATCAATTGTTATGATACCTTGAATTTTCTTCTTTTTAGCCTCCCCAATATCCATTTGTTTGTGAACATCTAATAGACCTCTAACGGAAAAAGAAAAAGCATGTGAAATTTTGCACCAACTACAAATGCTATGCCAAATCATAGTAGCCACCTAACATGAGGTAAATATATGCTTGATCAATTCTAAAACCTCTCCACATAAGGAAAAAAATGATGATCTAATTTGAACATTTCTTCTAAGGAGGGCGTCCATGGTTGGCATACAGTTCTTCTCTACTCCTCAACAGAAAATGATGCATGTTAGGGATCCAGTTATTCCATTAAATTATGAAATCATTGTTTGAATCCTCCTTTTTTGTGTTATTTGGAGTGGTTTGTTTTGGTGTTTGGTTTTCTCTTGGTGCTTCTTTGTTTGTAATATGAGATTTTTGGTTAAAAACTTATTTATTAGTCATTTGTTTATGTTCTAATTGGACATTTTAGTGCCCGGTGAAAACTTGATGATTTTTATGAAAAAAGACCAAGAGTCAATGAAGCTTATAAAGAAAAACTTACTGTCACAATTATGTTTAATTTTAAAACAATTGCGTTAGTCTGATGGGTATGTATGATATCTGATAGCCAACACAACTGTGTTTTGAAGACACAACTGTGTTCGACCCGATGATGGGTTTTATACCCAATTGCCCCCCATTAAAAAGAAATTCACTTTTTTCACACAACCCTAGTTCTCTCATGTCTCGTAGGTTATTTTGAAAATATCTTTGAAGATTGAAGACCAAGATAGAAGATTGAGCACTTTCAAGGGAGATTCATCATCACACAAACCACCTCTACTCATTTTGGTTTGAAAGCCTCTAGAGTTTGGTTATGGTTTTTGTAAGCCCCATCTGCTAAATACTCTTAATCACTTAGAGTTGATGAAACTTAGCATACTTTGACATGTTGTATGAAACTTTTGGTGATGATTAGGTCAATGTTTATTACAAAGCTATGAATATTCTTCAATGATTGTGTATGCTTGCTGAAATTGATAAAATGATGAATCTTGTGGGTGTTATAAGCACTTATTGTATGAAAACTTTGTGTTTTAGAACATCTATTCATGAAATGCATACATTAGTGTGTGGTTTATGGCATTTGACTAGAAATGGTAAATGATGGTTGATTATTTAGTCATGTATAATGGCGATAAGGTGAAACCCTAATAATGGGAAGCACTGAATGTTGAATTACCTTTATGCCTAAAAAATAATATCATAATATACAAAGGAAGTTTATATAAAACAAATAAAAATTATAAAGTTAAGGGTCCCACAATCATCATCTTCGGTCACCCTCACAACGGCAACTCCAGTCACCCTCCGTCGCAACTCCAACCATCTTCCAAGTTATTCGATGAACTCTCTATACGTGGACCTTCCCCGACCTATAAAGCATTCTACATATGTTGAGTTTAACTTGATTCATGGCTTAGATGTTGTACATACCAATGGGGCGAAAAAAACATATCTTGACGAACGATGAAGCTGCGATCATGAATTATGTTTCGTTTAAACAATTTTGTCAACAATAAAGCTACCATGTCACTTCCCCTAAAGATGAGTGGTCGCAGTGATGGGGTTGCAGTGGAGGAGTGGCCAGTATCTTGCCGGAAACACTACCGGTGTGGGTTGTACGTGTACGAGGAAGATATGTTCGCACGAAAAACTAGATTTTCTTTATTAGAAGTTTTTGAAACCACCATATACTCGAATGAATATTTTTGAGACAAGATTTTAATCTTTAATGCTTATTTTAGTTTTATTAAACATTTTAAAAAATAGTATTCTTTGTCATCTAGCTTAATTATTAGTGTAAACTAGTATAAAGTCGCCCGTGATGTGGCGCTAGCATAAAAAATATTAAGTAGCACTAACGCAAAAGCACAACCACAAACCATCTGACCGGTTGGTGAGAATGAAAATCTCACTTAGGATCGAATATGGTAATAAAGTCAGAGATTGAATGGTGGAAACAATCAATCAATAAACAGTTAATGCAAGAATATACTCATAATGCTTTGTATATATTGATAAAGGTGATTGATTACAATAAATGCTAGGGTTTTAGCAAAAACAGTAATAATGCACATAGAGAATACAAAATATTCTGATTGTCTATATTATGTCACCTCATGTACGAGGTTTTCTTTCTATTTATAGGTAGACAAGTTGTTTTTTTACAAAATGACTAAACTACCCCTGACCTATACATCAGAACTAGTCTAAGTCTTCATTCGCATTTCTTCTTGTTCATCCGCATTGGCAAATGCAGATCAGTTGACTTGATCAACTTTTCTTTACTTGATCTTCCACATTAGTATGTTGGTCATCCACATTGGGTAATGCGGATGAACAAAATACTTCTATGCTTTTTCCGTTCATCCGCATTGGCAAATGCGGATGAACAAAATCTTGTCCACATATCTTCTGGTCTTCTGCATTTTTTAATGCAGAAGAACAAACACTTGTCAACATTTGTTCTTTGCCTTCCGCATTAACAAATGCGGTAAGCCAATACTTGTTCTTCTAATGCAAATTATTATTTCACATTAGTTCTTGGACTTAGGGAGTTTTCAGGAGAACAAACAACAACTCACCAATTAAATTGGCATGTATGATCCTTTCAGGGTCTAACAATACTCCCCTAAGGATTATACAGTCAATGTTCTTTATGGTTTGGTGGTGGTTGAGGTTGAGAGGATTTTGCTTTGTCTTCTGAAGGGAGTAGTGGTTCAGCTTGTGATGGATCCAAGATGGCCTTTATCATATTGGCAAAGTCATTGGCATGAGACATCTTTTCTCTATTCAGCATGTGTATTCTCATCTTACTCATAGTGTGGATGGCTTCCAAGGGCAATTTGTTAAGAGAAACAGGTTCCTATATAGACATAGTGGACAATCCATCCCCATGAATCAGTATAGCTCCATCTATATCCACTTGTAGCTTTACTATGTTTCCTAACTGCAAAGGAGTCTTTTTCTTCTTTCTATTTTCCCTCTTGGTAATGATTTGATCATATGCCATTTTCAGCAGTTTAATGCACTTTAAGAAGAAGTACATGTCTTTTCTCCTAGTTTGTTATTTATTTCTCTGAAATTTCTGGTATATATATAGTGGATGTAAGATTCATCAAGCAGCCTTACTTCATATCCACTAAATAGTCGAATTTCAGCTCCTTCCTTTCTTCCCTGTTTTCTTTCTATTACCAACTCATAAGTCATTTCATCATAATACACATTTGAGATTGGTATGGAGGAATGGGTACCAGACACCATCTTTATTTTCGGAGACTCTGTTGGTTTTACCCTCAACTCTGGAATAACAACCTCCTCAGCTGGTGTTCTCTGTTTCTTTTCAAGAGGATTAATGAAAGTCCTATCCTTCCTCATACAGATGGCTTTTAGTGATTTGAAGTTTTTGGTTCTTTTAAACATTCTGAGTATATCATCAAATTCATATCCTCTCAACATGGCCTTGTGATTAATCAGTTCCAAGTTAGCCAGTTCCTTTAAGTCATGAATCTCAAGGGCATTTACAAGAGCAGAGTACTCTGTAAAGAATTGAACCAACCCTGAGATCCGTTTGACCAAAAGCACATTCCAATCACTATCATACTTCCAGGCAATGATTTTCTGATCATTTTTACCCTTAGGAGTAGACACACCTCTAATAATCTCTACAGTGGTCAGCCCTTCTTGAAGTTTTAGTTGAGAAGGCTCATCAAACCACTCAGGATATCTATGAAGCATAGGTGCCAAAGAGTCTTGATCTCGATAGGTGAGTTGCATGTCTTGAGCAGACACTTTGGTTCTTGGCATTTTGCTAGTAATTTCTTCTTCCAGAGTTTTAAGTCTCTCTTTCATCTTAGTGATCAGCCTAAAGACAACAGCTCTTAGGGTGTAAGTCCCCATTCCCGAGACACTCACAGTTGGTAATCATCGCACATAAAACATATGTTTTACATTTAATCATTTATAAAGCCTTGCAGCGGAAACATAAAACAAATGGCTTTTCATTTCATCATAAAAACTTTTACAAAATAATGCATCATTTGTCGGTTACAAAATTACATTGTTGTATTACATCACAAAAGCTTTAAATAAATGGATGTCATCTAAAAGAGCTGAGTAGCCGCCTCGTGCCATCCTCAGCAATGTTTACCTGTCAACTGAAAACGTATAAAAGTCAGCGTTGCTGAGTGAGTTCTAGTTTTACAATTAAACATACATAAAATCGTTATTTATTTCCTTTCAGAGTCCATACTTTACGTTTCATTCGTTCGTGATCATATATCATACGTACATACAGATAATTTCATTATTATCTTCCATTTCGTTCGTTAACCTTCGTTCATTCATTACATCTAGTGACATGTATGTTACCCCGAGCATTGTGCACGAAGTTGACTCAGTACCTAGGGCAAGTACATTCACCATTTATCTTTTCTCCTTCATTCCGGATCAATGCCATATGCTATACCCCGAACATTGTGCACGAAGCTGGTTACTGGGCGTGAGGTCTTTCATAGACCCCGGACATTATGCATGAAGCTGACTCCAGTACCTGGGGCAAGCGGCAAGGATCCCATACATATGGTCAATCATAAGGATTGGACCCTAGTGTGCATCCTTATGGGGTAGCTAACCCGTACACAGTTGAGCTAACACCCTTCATTGGGTGTGTACCACCATACATTTGCTTGCAAGACTTTTTACGTTCATTCAGTCGTTAATGCATGCATTCATTCATCAGGTCCTCTTTCATTATCTTTCACTTTACATGCAAAGTACTTTCGGTTCATTCATTGACATAACACGTAAAGCCATGAAAAGATAAACATACATCATCATAAGGAACATATCATATCATTCATACATCACCACACATGGCATCATACATACATAACATACATCATGCATATTCATGCAACATCATCATCATCATCATCATCAATCACAATTCATAACATGCCCCTCGTACTATCTATGACCCCAAAAGTCAACTTATATAGTCCCCCGGGAATCTCCCAAGTCAAAGCCTACTTTACACATTTTCCCCAATAATCAAAAAAATATTCTGAGTCCTAGGCGCATGGGCACTATTCAGGCGCATGGACACTATTCAGGCGCATGGGGAACACTTAGGCGCATGGGCCACTTTCAGGCGCATGAGCACTATGTAGGTGCATGGGGAAACACTTAGTCAAATCCAGCCTAGTTTCTAGGCGCATGGGTACTATTCAGGCGCATGAGCCACTTGGGTGCATGAGCACTATTGGGGCGCATGGCCGTACACTATTCAGGCGCATGTGCTATACTTAGACTTTTCTAAGGCAAAATTTTGGACGCTTGAGCATTGGAGATTTCCATTGCATCACTGCCTCCACCTTAGCCGGGTCCACCATAATCCCGTCAGGATTCACCAGATGACCCAAGAACTGAACTTCACGCAACCAAAATGCGCACTTGGAGAATTTTGCATACAACTTCTCCCTTCTTAACGTCTCCAGAACCTCCCGAGTGTGACTAGCATGCTCAATCTCACTCTTCGAATAAATCATGATATCATCAATGAACACAATCACCGATTTATCCAACATAGGCCGACACACATGGTTCGTTAGATCCATAAAAGCAGCTGGCGCATTGGTCAAACCAAACGACATAACGAGGAACTCATAGTGACCGTAGAGCATGTGAAAAGCTATTTTAGGGATGTCCTGCTCCTTCACTTTCAGTTGATGGTAACCAGATCAAAGATCTATCCTCGAAAACCAAGTAGCTCCTTGGAGCTGATCAAACAAATCGTCTATTCTTGGTAAGGGGTTTCGGTTTTTCACCGTCAAATTGTTCAACTCTCGGTACTCAATACACATCCTCATACTACCATCTTTCTTCTTCACAAATAATACCGGAGCACCCCATGGAGAGATACTCGGTCTAATGAACCCCTTATCCAGCAGTTCTTGCAACTGCTCCATTAACTCTTTCATCTCAGTCGGAGCCAACTGATACGGTGCCTTGGCAACGGGTTGAGCACCGGGTATCAGATCAATTTGGAACTCAATCTCGCGATCTGGTGGCACACCGGGTAAGTCTTCCGGGAACACGTCCAGAAAGTCACACACAACTGGTACATCCGATAGTTGTGGTGTTGGCGCGTCCACATCCTTTACGTAGGCCAAGTAGGCACTACATCCACGCCTCAGGCACTTCCCCGCCACTACCATCGAAATAACTTTTGGGATCATCACGACTCGATCGCCATAGACCGTCACCTTATCCCCGTCAGGCGCTGTCAATCGGATCATCTTCTTGCGACACACCATATTTGCTTCATAGGTTGCTAACCAGTCCATCCCTAGCACTACATCAAATCGACCTAGGGGTATAACGTGTAACCTAGCAGCAAACCTATGGCCTTCTAGTTCTATGGCACAGTCCTCTATCACATCAGTAATTCTAGTGGACTTACTGATAGCAGTTTCTACATTGAATGGCTCACCAATACATCTACTCTTATTGGGAAACTTAGCACCAAAGGCAGTAGAAATAAAACTCCTACTAGCACCAGAATCAAACAACACAGATGCAAGAGTTTGGTTTACAAGAAACATACCTAACACCACGTCGGGATCTATCCTAGCCTCCTCCCGAGTCATCGTGAAAGCTCGGGCGCTTGCCCTTCTGTCCTTCTCCTCCAGCCTTCTTCACCCCGGAACCCTCGGCCCTTGCCTTCTTACGCTCCTTGCTCATGTGACCACTTCTCCCGCAGTTGAAACACTTCATGCCTCCACAATCTCTAGCCATATGACTAGGCTTCCCACAATTAAAACAAATATTTGACCCCCATCTACACTCGCCACCGTGCTCCTTCCCGCACTTGCCACATTTCTTCAACTCAGCACCAGTTGTGCCCACACGACGGTCATCCGCTCGAGCATTCTTGTTACTCGTCGAGGCACCACCCCGACGAAACCTCTTCCCGTTCTAGTTTCTATCACCTCCACCCTTACGATTACTTTCAGTCACCACCACCATAGTCCTCTCATCATACAATCTCCCTGCTAGATCCACTGCTGACCTAAACGTGCTTGGTCGGGCGGCGATCATGTGCCTACGAATATCTGCTGGCAAACCTGAATATACCTCTTGATCATCCGAGATAGAGGTGCAACCTAATCTGGCACTAGACGTGCCATTTCATTGAACTTTGTGGTGTACTCTTGGTGTGTCATAGTTCCCGCCTCCAGTTGCAGAAACTCCCTCTCAACCTTGTCCATTTTCCCGATGAGGACAAAACTCCTCGATCACTAACTTCTTCAACTCCGACCATCTCATCCTCCCGATCACCCGACTACCCTCGGCTTGGACTATATTATCCCACTAGCACAGAGCCGAGTCTACAAATGAGTGGGTAGCGAACTTAACCTTCAAGTACTGCCTCCATTTTCCTCACCCACCGGTGAGCAGCGGCGGCAGTGCCGTTTCCATCGAAAGTAGGGGGTTTGCATCTCATAAACACTCCGTAGTTGCAGCCTCGGGTCGCCTCCGGCGCAGGCTCTTCTTCCTCGTCCTTATCACAGACGGAACCATCTCAGTCTCGGGCTGCCTTCTTTTGCCCGTAGGTCCACTCCTCTCCCTTCTCTCTCCCTTCTCTCTCCCTCTCTAACTGCTTTTATCACTTCGGTCACCACTGACGGTAGGATCGTCTGCATGACCTGGTGCTCTTCTTCCACGACCGCCTCCTTCACTAAGGCTCTCAGGTTAGCACTCTCATCTTCGCCCTCCGAATGAGGGGTTTTTGGTTCTTCATGAACCACATTTTTGGCCCTAGCCCTTCCTCTCGTAACCTGTGGTTCGGCACCATGTCCACCACCACGTGAAGGTTTAGATGATCTACCACCGGCCATCCTCTAACTCACACTGAAAGATTCAAACACCAACACGATCATTCAATGGAACAACTCAGTTTATGTCAAGTATAGTAAGTCCCTAATTACAGTGGCAAGTTGTGATTAGCCACTTACTTCACTCTTCATACACCGAGCATTACCTGTCTTGACCACATCAGTATTTAAATCTACATAAAACACATAACCACATACCATGCACACATAAACCGATTAACATTAGGAAAATACCTGATGGCACGCAGCTACTCAGATTGGCATCCCATTACCTTCCATCCCATTCTCAGTTTAAGTTAAGGTTTATTTTGAAAATTACCCATTTCACTTAAACTTTGGCTCTAATACCAACTTGTAAGGCCCCGTTCACGGGACGCTCACAGTTGGTAAATCATCGCACAAAAAACATATATTTTACATTTAATCATTCATAAAGCCTTGCAGTGGAAACATAAAACAAATGGCATTTCATTTCATCATAAAAACTTTTGCAAAATAATGCATCGTTTGTCGGTTACAAAATTACATTGTTGTATTACATCACAAAAGATTTAAATAAATGGATGCCATCCAAAAAAGCTTAGTAGCCGCCTCGTGCCATCATCAGCAACGTTTACCTATCAACTGAAAACGTATAAAAGTCAGCGTTGCTGAGTGAGTTCTAGTTTTACAATTAAACATACATAAAATCATTATTTATTTCCTTTTAGAGTTCACACTATACGTTTCATTCGTTCGTGATCATACATCATACGTACATACAGATAATATCATTATTATCTTCCATTTCGTGCGTTAACCTTCGTTCATTCATTACATCTAGTGACATCTACGTTACCCCGAAGATTGTGCACAAAGCTGGTTACTGGGCCTAAGGTCTTTCATAGACCCCGAACTTTGTGCACGAAGCTGACTCTAGTACCTGGGGCAAGTACATTCACCATTTATCTTTTCTCATTCATTCCGGATCAATGCCATATGCTATACCCCAAACATTGTGAACGAAGCTGACTCCAGTACCTGGGGCAAGCGGCAAGGATCCCATACATATGGTCAATCACAAGGATTGGACCCCAGTGTGCATCCTTCTGGGGTAGCTAACCCGTACACAGTTGAGCTAACACCCTTCATTGGGTGTGTACCTCCATACATTTGCTTGCAAGACTTTTTACGTTCATTCATTCGTTAATGCATGCATTCATTCATCAGGTTCCTCTTTCATTATCTTTCACTTTACATGCAAAGTACTTTCGGTTCATTCATTGACATAACACGTAAAGCCATGAAAAGATAAACATACATCATCATAGGAACATATCATATCATTCATACATCACCACACATGGCATCATACATACATAACATACATCATGCATATTCATGCAACATCATCATCATCATCATCAACAATCACAATTCATAACATGCCCCTCATACCATCTATGACCCCAAAAGTCAACTTATGTAGTCCCCCGAGAATCTCCCAAGTCAAAGCCTACTTTACACATTTTCCCCAAAAGTCAGAAAAATATTCTGAGTCCTAGGCGCATGGGCACTATTCAGGCGCATGGACACTATTCAGGCACTTGGGGAACACTTAGGCGCATGGGCCACTTTCAGGCGCATGAGCACTATGTAGGCGCACGGGGAAACACTTAGTCAAATCCAGCCCAGTTTCTAGGCACATGGGTACTATTCAGGCACATGAGCCACTTGGGCGCATGGGCCACATGGGCGCATGGGCCACTTGGGCGCATGGGCAACTTGGGCGCATGGGCACTATTGGGGCGCATGGCCGTACACTTAGTCGTCCAACTAACATTTCCAGGCGCATGGACCACTGTTAAGGCGCATGGGCTATACTTAGACTTTTCTAAGGCAAAATTTTGGACGCATGAGCTACTATGCGTATGGCTTACACTTAATTCTTTCTAAGGCAATTTCAGGCATATGAGCCTCACCCAGACTCATGAACATTCTGTAAAGCATGATTCTAGGATGTTTTCAACCCCAATCCTCAAACTTATCTCTTCTAAGCATAATGTGGCTATTCTTAACATGAGTAGCCTATAAACATTCAAGAACCAACATCCAACATACACAATACATACGGGTATTTACACTTAAATTTGTAAAATCATTTTTAATATGTTTTCAGCCCCAAAGGTAATTTAAAACATGTAAAAACCGGGGTCTAGAACTCACCTGGTGCAACTTGGGTATTCTTCCTTTTAACCCACTTGCAAAGAGTTCAAAACACCTAGAAACAACATCTGAAAACACACACACCCAAGCACGAACACAACCCATAAGCACATAAACACATAACCGGGATAAAACCCGACATAAAAACATAAAAACCTTGAATTCTTACCTTGAATTCACTTTTCTTCTTCCTCTTCTTCTTCAATCCGAGAGTATTCTCCGCTCTCTCTCTCTCTAAAACCGAGGAAAATGGTGGAGTGAGGTGAGGGTGAGCGGCCATACCCACCTTTACACCAACTTTTGAAAGTTTTGTCCTTTTTGGACACTTTTAGTCCCTCCTCTTGGACTTTATTGCCTTTCTTGCTTTTATTCTTTATATCTTGACTTCTTAAAAATAACCGGGTGTTATATAGGGAATTGGTTTTTATGTTACCAAGCTTCCTCTTGGAATCCTTGAGTTGATAGATAATCCTTCATTTCCCTATTAGACATTTTATAGGGATCAGGGTACAAAGGTTGAGGAGTTGAAGTTTGTTTCTTCATGGAAGATAGTTTTGGCTTATCAACTTTAGGTGAAATGGTCTTCTCATAGTCAGTTTCAATAGTAGGGTCTAGCAGTTTGTTCAATCTTTCTTCCACTGCCTTCATCCCCTCATAAGTAATGCCAATACTTCATCAGGATCATATCCATTTTTAATAAAAAACATAGCTTTTACCATTAATCATCATTCTGAGCCTTTTCCACTATTCTTCTACTGGCCTTTCTTCCTTCTTAAGACTATCAACTGCTATTGACTCATCAGCCACATAGCCTCCTTCAATTTCACCTTCTTCGAGGTCAACAAACACAACTTGATTCTTCAACTGAGCTTCTGCCTGCTCATGTTCTTTTATAAATTCTGCTATAGCTGCCAAGCTTCTGGGATCATCCTTCTCGCTTTTCTTCATTGGATCTTCTTCCACTAGGCCTTTTTCCTTAGCCTTTTCAGTTAAATACTTCCTCTTTCTGGTGTATGTCTGTATTGAAGGACAGTAGAGGTTTCAGGCATTTCAGATCCTTGAGGCAATTTTTCAGCCTCTGATTGTACTTGTTCATGGGCAGCACTAGCTTTTTCTTCTTTTTCTCTTTGTTCTTCATATAACTTTCTGATCATTTCCTTTTGCTCATCAGATAGAAACACAGATGGGACTATTTGCAAGCTCAAATCCTTCTCCAGAGGGACAGGGGATTGAGGAATAACCACTATGGGTTCAGTGAAAGTCCTTTGATCAGCTACAAAATCCCAAACTTATTATCAATAATGAACTCTTCTGATGTGAAACTGTCTAGTGCATTGATCATGTCATTAAATTTAGCCTCTTTACTATGCATACTGGCTGTTGTCTCTAAGTATACTACCATCTCCAGGCTAGACTCATCTTGTTTTGTCTTGCTTGGTTCTGCTTGTGGTTCAGAGGATCTCATATATTTACCAGGAGGAGAGTCATCACTACTTTCCTTTAAGAGCTCTCAGACTCAGCTTCTTTCTTATCAACTTTCATTACTTTTGATTCAATCTTCTTTCTTATCAACTTTCATTACTTTTTATTCAATCTTTCTCTTGATTTCAACAAGCATCTTAAGTTCATCTACTCTCTTAGTCAAAAGTTCATTTTGTTTCTGCAAGTTGATAATGATCTCTTCTTGTTCTTCAATACGCTCTTCCTACTCTTCTATTGCAATTGTTTGAATGGATAAAATGTCCACATGACCACTTGAAGAGCAACTTTAAATTTCTCTATCTCCTTTTCTTTATCCTTCTTTTCAGCCTCATAATTTTCTTTCATTTCTTTCAGTTCAGCCTCCTTTTCATCAAGTTCTAACAATCTGTCTTGAATTATGCTTGATCTTCTATTCAACAATCTTTCCATCTTTGCTACTTTTGCAAAAGTTTAGAGATAAGTTCATCCTTTTTATCAGGTTTATTCACCCCTGATTCAGCATAGCTCTCAAAAGGGGCAGCCTCAGAAGTTGTTTTCTTTATAGGTAATTGGCTAGGGTGGTCCTTATCATTAGAAGATGATTTGGATTTCTGAGATGAGCTAGTAGAATCTCCAAATTCAGTTGGTTTAGTATTGGCATGGGATGGTTGAGTTGGTGATATTAGAGAGTGATGAGGTGGAGATATTGGTGGAGAAATGAATGGTTGTGTTTGTGATGAAGGGATAGGTGATCTATGAAGTGAAGTAGTTAGTGTTTTGTGGGGTGATGGTATTGGTGATGGTACAAAGGGAGATGCCATGTCATGAATTTGAGGTCTAGTGGGAAGATCACCCCCTACATGTACCGGGGTGACACTGACCTATGACTGTCAATTCTTTCCTCAACATGCTCATCAGTTGCTTGCTGATCTTGAGCAGCTTGTACTTCCTCTTGAATGGGCTCATCAACATTAGCCTCTTGTTCTTCTATATGTTCATTAAGATTAATCTGCTAAAGCATCCATGGTAGTAGAGGAGAGTGTGCTCCACTATAGAAATTTCTTGGATCTTTTTTTGATATACTATTTGGCATCATAGTGAGGAATGTCCAAAGTAGGTCCTTCAAGTACTAGGTCAGGAAAGGCTTCATTGATTAGATATTATAGAAATCTTGGGTACATAAGGAGCATATATCTTCTTCTTCTTGTATGTTTGAAGTTATGCCATTGAATACATATGCTGACATGTTGAATAGTCTGTTGGTACATAAGGCACATATTGCAGAAGAAGTAATCACAAGAATGTCATTCCATCCTGTTTTTCTTTTGGACAAGTAGTGTTGAAAAAGATGAATCAGAAATCTCCATGGTAAGTCTACCAATCCCTTTACTATCTGCTTTCCCTCATAACCTTCTTCATATCCAATCTCAGCAAAGAAGGTGCTAATTTCTTCATCTTCCAACTCAATAGGAGCATTAGCATCATCATTAAACTGTAGACATTGTCTTAAAGCTTGTTCAGTGATGGTCAGAGAGTGATCATCAGTAATTCTTCCAGTTAAAGTCTTTTCACAATCCACATCAGTTACTTATGCTATACTCCAGAATGACCTAATATATCTTTCATAGATAATGGGTCTAAGAGTAATGGCATGGGCTACTCTTGTAGCAGAAATAAATTTGATCATATCTTTGAGTCCTTCTGCCTCGGGCATATCAAGGTCCAGAAATCCACTGACATTATGGAGCTTGCTCCATGTCAGATTAGCCATTTACCCTGCATTAGAGACATATGAGTTAGATTGATGAAAGTATATGTTCTACATTATGCATACCTCATCAGTTTGACTTTTGATGGTCAAAGATGAGTATTGATGGTACTGTTTTATAGAAATCACTTCAAAAGTTGATATTTTTCAATAGTTGTTCATTGTTATTTTTGTTTATCATTTTTGAGGAGATGATTTTGTTTGATGTTGTTTGACCCTTAATTTGATTTTATTTCAATAACTGATTTTGACATTTTTATATTCATCATCCTCTGTTCATATGATGAACTTGGTTATGAATTTTTTATTGTTCTTTGATGTTCTTCTTAGTTTGCATGCTCATTGAAGTCAAAAATGTTCATCTATTCTTAGAATGGGTCTTATTTTGGGTGTTCTTTGTTAACCTAGGGTTCTAAGTTCATTATCAGTTCAAACATTAGGTTAAAACAATGTAAAAGTTTTCACCTTTTGTTTGATAATACTATTGTGTAGTATCTAATATGAGGACAGATTGGGTGAAATGAACTTAAATCTTTGATTGTTAAAGAAGAAGATGATTGATGAAGATGAACAGAGTCTTTGCTCGTCGCACTCTAGAGTCTCTCAAATTTGAAAAGTATTAAATGACCTTTTGAACTTGATTTAAATAGTCAAAAAATGTCTTTTACAAAATTTTCCAAGTCTTAGAACAAATGCGGTTAGAGTTTTAATTCACACTGTAGCAAATGCAGATGGTTTTTATACATCCGTATTTGTTTACTGTTGTAAATGCGGAAGAGTTGAACTTATGATTTTAGACATCCGTATTTGTACATTGTAGCAAATACGAAAGTTTTAGTACTTAAGTTTTCTTATCTGCATTTGTGCACTGTAGCAAATGCGGAAGAACGAAGTTCATCAGCATTTGTTCACTATAGCAAATGCGATAGAACAAAATTTCCACAATTACATGATCATCATTCATTGTGACAGAAGAGATTAAGCACTTGTTTATTTCTGTTTGAAGGTACATGAAAATTGAAAATATATATCCACAAATGCGGTTGATAAGGATATCAACAAATGCGGACGAGTAAAACAAATAGTGTAAATTTCATCCGTATTGACAAATGCGGTTGAACACTTGAAAAACATTTTATCCGCATTGACAAATGTGGTAAAACACTTCTGTACCACATAGGTTTTAACACTTCAATTTTTTTATGTATACTTGTAACACACCAATGCGTTAGAGTGCAATTTTTGTCTGCATTAGTTTCACTTAGAAATACACAGTTACCCGCATTGGTTATATAATGGGTTACCTTCACCAGCATTACCTAATGCACTTACCTGCATTAACTTTTGAACTTAATCAAAGATTAATGTTTCCGTTTTGGTTTTTCTTGTTATGAAGAGATGTCATTGATTGATTTTTGTTATGAAGTTGTTGACTGTTAAGTTTGTTAATTCTTGCTTGGATTGACTTGTATGTCATAAGTGATACAAGTTTCTCATTATTTGACTGATCTTGGACTTTTCATGCTTCCAAGAATCTACATAGGCTGAGATACTATGGTATAACTTCTGCAACAACACATGTATTTTCTTTTTGTTTTGTTTTTAAGAAAGTAATTTAAGATAGTAAAAATCTATATAGACGTACTCAAAAATTTTAAATTACTCCCCTAAAGTTTATATCCACTCTTGGATAGAAAGTTTAAAGATTTAAAAACTTTTTAAATATATGTTTGATATTGATAATGAAGAGAAGTATATTTTTTTATATTTTGGTTGGGATCATATCAATCTTACATTACACATATGCATCCTTTATGATATAATGGACATGTTTATGAACTTGATGATTGAAGGTATGTTTTTCTAAACTCATACCAGGTTGATATTTTGACGCAAGTGATATTTATCATGTTTTTTGTGGATTTAATTATTCAATATGTACCTGACACATAAAAGCATGGAATGATCAACCATCCTTATACAATTGTAAGGCCCCGTTTTCGGGACGCTTACAGCTGGTCAACCATTGCACATAAAACATATATTTATAGTTATTTTATGTAAACATTCGCAGCTGAAACATTCAAAAATGGCATTTCATTTCATCATAAAAACTTTTGCAAAATAATGCATCGTTTCCGGTTACAAAATTACATTTGTTGTATTACATCACAAAAGCTTTATATAAATGGATGCCATCCAAAAGAGCTGAGCAGCTGTCTCGTGCCATCCTCAGCAACATTACCTGCCAACTGGAAACACATAAAAGTCAGCATTGCTAAGTGAGTTCTAGTTTTATAATAAAACATACTTTACTTTCATAAACCCATTCTTTGCTTTCTTTCAAAAATCATACTATACTTTACATTCGTTCGTGATTATACATCGAACGTACATACAGATAATATCATTATTATCTTCTTTAATCTTGCATGCCTTATTCTTTACTTTTCCTTTCTGTCACCCATAAACCCTTCCCTTCTGTTCATGGTACTGAACCTAGGCCCATCATAGACCTTCTATAACGGTGCATCGCACCTCGTGGTCACAGTACCTGGGTAAGGTTTATGTTTTCTATGCAATACCTTTCTGTTCATGGTTCTCGACCTAGGCCTCTCATAGGCCTTCTATAACGGTGCATCGAACCTCGTGGTCACAGTACCTAAGGTATGCAGCAATAGTTCTATACAAATGGTCAATCACAAGGAAAGACCCTGATGTGCATGCCATGCTTACAAGACTATCATTACTTTCATTACTTGTTAATGCATGCATTCTTACTTCATGTTCCTCTCTCATTATTTTCACTTTACATGCCATGCTTACAAGACTTCTTTATGTGATTTTCTAATGTTTGTTTGAAATGTTTTTTATGTTTTAATTGGTTTTACTCAAGGTTAATCATGACAATTGATTGAACTAGGAATTCAAACCTACTAGGTTCAAATGCCTTAGTAAATATATTAGCCAACTGATTTTCAGTGGGTACTTAAATCAATTTGATTACCCCCTTTTTAGCACAGTCTCTCAAAAAGTGATATCTAATTTTAATGTGTTTTGTTTTTAAGTGCTGAACTAGATTATTTGTAATAAAAAAGCTGTCGTGTTCTTAATGTGAAATGGTGTGTGCAAGAAGTTAAAACTATAAAAAAGCATATGTGTCAAATCGTGTTCTTAATGGAACTAGAATCCATAGTACTTGAGAGCAACAGGCTGAAGCTGCAATATACTCAGCTTCTGCAGTTGAGACAGATACGTTTGTCTGCTTCTTGCACTGCCAGAAGACCAGTCTGGGAACAAGAAATTGACAACCGCCAGAGGTGGATTTCCTATTGAAGTTGCATCCTCCATAATCACTGTCAGTGAAAGCATAGATATTGAAGTCTCCTTCCTTTGGATACCATAATCCAAGAGTAGGTTTTTCCTTAAGATAACTGAATATCCTCTTGACAGCATTCATATGAGATTCTTTAGGATCAGCTTGATATCTGACACACACACAAACACCAAACATAATGTTAGGCCTACTGGCAGTTAGATACATAAGTGAACCGATCATAGATCGATAATGAGTCTGATCCACTGATTTGCCTTCTGGATCAGGTCCAATCTTCACTTTATATCCATAGGAGTTCTAATAGACTAATAATTAGCAAAGTGGAACTTCTTCAACATAATTTCCACATATTTTGATTGATTGATGAAGATTCCATCTACTGTTTGTTGAACTTGCACCCCTAGAAAGAAAGTGAGTTCCCCCATAGCACTCATTTGAAATTTAAATGCATAAGGTCTTCAAAGTCTTTACAGATTTGCTTGTTTGTTGAGCCAAAAATGATATCATCCACACAAATCTGGACTAACAGCATGTCTTTTCCTCTTCTATTTCTGAAGAGAGTCTGATCAATCTTTCCTCTTTCATATCCATTTTCAAGACGAAAAGATGATAGAGTCTCATACCACTTCCTTGGAGCTTGGTGAAGACCATACAGAGCTTTGTCAAGCTTGTAAACTCTTTGAGGGAAATCTGGATCTTCAAAGCCAGGTGGTTGACTCAGCTTTGTCAAACATAATGTCGGTTAACATTAAGAAAATACCTGATGGCACACAGCTACTCGGACTGGCATGCATTCCCTTTCTGTCCCATTCTCAGTTTAGGTTTATTTTGAAAATTTACCCGTTTTACTTAAACTTTGGCTCTGATACCAACTTGTAAGGCCTCGTTCCCGGGATGCTCACAGCTGGTCAATCATCACACGTAAAATATATAATTACATTAACTTTAATAAAATCTTGCAGCGGAAACATTAAAATAATTTTTCATTCCAATATAAATGCTTTTGCAAGTTAATACAACATTCGTTACAAAACATCGTTTGTTCGCATTATAATGCATAAACAATAAACAAAAGAATGTCATCCAAGAATGGCCAAGTAGCCACCCCGTGCCATCCTTAGCAACCTTTACCTACCAACTGGAAACACATAAATGTCAGCGTTGCTGAGTGAGTTCTAGTTTTAAAATAAAACATACTTTACTTTTATTTAAAACCATTCTCTACTTTCTTTCAAATCATACTATACTTTTGTACATGATCACACATCGTACGTGCACATAGATAATAACATTATTATCTTCCTTTACTGTTCATCACTTTCTTTCTTTATCTCTTTCCGGATCAGTGTCATGAGCTATACCCCAAACGTAAGCACAAAGCTAGTACTGGGTCGAAGATCATAAATGACTTCCATAACGCACATAGCCTGGCAGCAGCACCGGGGCAAGCAACAAAGTTCCCATCTGTATACTACACCCCAAACGTAAGCACAAAGCGGGTACTGGGCCGAAGATCATAAATGACTTCCATAACGCACATAGCCTGGCACTAGCACCAGGGTGAGTATGCACTATAAACCATGTACTATATCACTGGTCAGTCACAAAGACTAGACCCCTACGTGTATCCTTAAGGGTTAGCTAAACCACACACAGTTGAGCTTATGACATTTTAGAGTCGTGCACCTCCGTACATTTTGCTTGCAAGCCTTTCTTAACTTTCTCTTTCATTAATGCTTGCATTCTATCATTATGTTCCTCTTTTTATTATCTTCCACTTTACGTTACATAATAATTTTCATTTCATTCATTAACATTCAACGTAAAGCCACGAAAAAGTAATCATACATAATAAGGAACATTAACATGAACATACAAACATCACCATACAAGGCACCATCATACATAATAAACATACATCATACATACCATCATGCATAAGCATCAATCATACGTCATCATACATCACCCATTACTTCATCTTTGACTTCAAAAATTCAACGTACTTTACCCCCGGTAACATCCCAAGTCAAAGCCTACATTTACTTTTTCTCTAAAAATCAGAAAAATATTCTAAGTCTTTAGGCACATGGGCACTATGAAGGTGTTTGGCCTTTCAGGCGCATGGGATACACTTAGGTGCATGGGCAACTTTCACGCATTGGCACTATTAGGGCGCATGAGCAATACTTAGTCATTTCTGGGCAATCCTAGACGCATGGGCACTATGCACGCTCATAAGTGCCTAGGCGCATGAGCTATCTGGGTGTAAGAACACTTAGTCAATTTCAGCCTATTTCTAGGCGCATGAGTACTATTCGGGCACATGAGGATTTGGGCGCATGGGACATTGTTGCGCATGAGTAGTTCAATTCATCCTAAACATCATAAATGAGTCCCCAAACATTATATAACATGTTCTAAGCTTAAATCATACATTCTAAGCCTTAGAGACATAACCATAACATCATCAAACACATACATAGCGCAAAATCAAACCCCACCCATAAACACACACACACACATACACACATACGGGTATAAGACCCAACCTTTTTAAAACGTTCATACATGCATTTCCAGCCCCAAAGCAATTAAAAACAAGTAAAAAGGGGGTTTTAGAACTCACCTTTGCAACCTCTTAGGTGTGACTTGTTCCAAACCCGTTTGCAATTGAGTTCAACCGCCTAGAAACCCACCAAAACACACACGACCGAACATACAAACACACATAAGCATATAACCGAGGCTAAGGCCAGTTAAGAACATCAGAAAATCAAGAATCCTTACATTGAATTCGATCTTCTGCTCTTGTTCTTCAAAATATTCGAAGTTCAGCCTTCTCTTTCTCTGTCTTCAAAAACCCAAGAGTTGATGTGAATAGGCAACACGGGCGGCCATGTTGCTTTATTCACCAACTTTTAAACATTTTGTCCTTTTGACACGTTTTACCCCTCAACTTGGGTAAAATGGTGTTTCTTTCTTTTTCTTCACTTTATGCTTCCTTTAATTAATGTTTATGACAGTTTCATCACCTTTAGTCTCATGTTCCCTTATCTTCATCATGAGAATCATTAGGAGACGAGAGAATTGGACCAAAATAATCACTCTCACCACTAGCATGATGTTCTTGGTTGTTGGATTTCCCCGGCTTAGTGACAACTTCAATTAAAGTGTCAATGGGTGGAGTTGCCATGGTTGGGGTCTGAATGATGTAATCACTTGTAGAATTGAGGGCCTCTTCCATATGGACCTCCTGAATAGGTTTAGAGAGATCTACCATAGTGATGGGTGAAGGATGTGGGCTAGACATAGGAGAGACAGGAGCACTCATCTCTCTTTTAGTGGTGGAAGAGTAGAGAGACTCATGGTACTCATTGAATCCCATGTCTTCATCATCATAGAGTTCTAGGTTAGGGATAGGTTGGTTTAGATCTAGAGGCTAGGGATAGTAACTTTCCCCTGAAGGTTGTTCACTAGAGTTTTAAGACTCCGAGTGAAGCCTTAAGGTTGTTTGGGTAATGAGCTTATTATGCTGAGCATGAGGAACCTCAGCACTAATTGTAGTTATGATATGAGTGTTTGCTCCTAAGGAGAAGGGGGAGCTCTAGTGTCCACTTATTCCTCTAAAGGTGATAATATGGGGGCCTACCCAAGCTCAATATCTTGAGTAGGGGTTCGTTTGGATTTTACTTTCGTAGGTGAGGATCATTTTTGGCTATTTTGGAGGTTGAGAAGTAGAAGGTATGGGTTCAACACTAGCTTGTGTTGCTAGGTTGTCACCTTGAGCAATGAGCTCTAGTATTTTTGGGACAAGGGTCGTTTCTACATCAAAAAAGCCAACAGTTGGCTTTTCCATAGTCTTAAAGATGCCGGAAAACATAATTTGTGCAGCTTCAATAAGTATCATGTGTATCCTCTCAGCACCACCATTTTGCTAAGGAGTCCTAGGAGCACTGTATTATTTTATAATACCCTTTTAATCACAAAATGTATCAAGGATTTGGTTCTTGAATTCAGTTGCTTGATCACATCTAATGGTTTTGACCTTGTTATCAAAATGATTCTCAATCTTTAAGAAGAAATTCTTTAGAATCTCAGGGGTTTCATTCTTAGTTTTAAAAAGAAGACCCAAGTAAATCTTATAAAGTCATATGTGATCATCAAATAATAAGAGCTCCTTCCTAGACTCATTACACTAGTGGGGCCAAAGAGATCCATATGTACTAAGTTTAGGTGAGTAGTAATGGAGTTTCTTTCATTTTGCCAGTAAGATACCTTGTGTTGCTTCCCTTTGAGGCATGAAACACAGTGGTCATCACTTGTACACTCTTTCTTTGGCTTTCTAGTTACCAAATCATTCTTAATTAATTTATTCTATTTTTAAATTTTACATGAGACATTCTTTTATGCCATAGGAAAGACTCATCACTATTTGCTTTAGATAGAAAACATGAAACTTCTCCTGAGGGAGATATTTCTTACAAGGCCATCTTGTACATGTTCCCTCTCCTGGGGCTCTAAACAGGATATGCTCTTGAGGAATAACCACCCTAGGCTTGAGAACAATGCACTCATGCTTAGTATAAATCATGTTGTGTCTCTGATCACAAAATTGAGATACACTTAGAAGATTGTATCCAAGCTCCTTAACGTAATTTATATTCTTAATATTGAGCTTACCATTTGTGACCCTCCCCTTTCTAGTTATGTAACCTTCAGCACCTCCTCCAAAAGCAATTGTCCTTCCATCAATTTTCTCAAAATTTTAGAGTAGTGACCCGTTGCCTATCATGTGCCTGGAACAACCACTAGCAATGATCCATACATTCCTGTTTGTCTTGAGTTCTTCCTACACAAAAGAGATGGTTAGTTATATTTAGAACCCAAGCCTTGTTGGTCTTGGGCTCACCAAAAGAAGTTGAGGACAATGTAACAATAATTGATCCTATAATTAGATTTGGAGGATCATTTTCTGATGTTGATGGAGAATTTTCAATCACTTGGACTTTCTTTGTCTTCCACACCACCTTTGGAAGCTTAAACTTGACCTTCAACACTTTGAAAGTTTTGATGACTTTAGAAGTTTTGATTACTAGACCTTGAGATGATCATGTTAACACTGCAACAGGCTTCAGTACTTCGAAAGTATTCGTTTCTTCCAAGACCAATATTTCTTCCGAAGGTAATTTTCCACTTGTCTTCTTCCTCATTTTGGAGCTTCCTAAAGTAAAAGATTTTCCTTCCAATGCTTGCTTCTTCTTCAAGATCTCAAAAGTTTTTGTCTTGGTCATGTGGAAAGGCAATCCTTAGCAAGATGATAAATACTCCCACACATAACACAATCCATTTTCTTCTTCCTAAGAGTCTTCTTTTGGGAACAAGGTTGAACTTGAGCACTTTCCTTCTCCAACTTCATCTTTGCAGATGTTATGGCAATTCTTTGAGGGTGAGAATTGCCTTTGGAGCTGGATGGTTCAGGTTGTGTAGTAGTGGTACACAACTTATCAGCCTTCTCCTTGATGCTATGATGAGTAAGACATGAAGTAGAATTCCTGGTACAAAAGGTGGACTTGCTCTCTTGAGCCTTTTTTAATTTAATTTTGGCCTTCTGGATCAAGTTCCTTCTTCTTGACTTGGTCATCCTAACTCTTGTGCTCTCCTTAAAGGAATAATGACCCTTCATAGAATGTTCTTCTTCACTCTTCTAAAAAGCATCCTTCATTATTTCCTCTTCAACCTTCTCAGAAGCATCCTTCACAAGTTTCACACCTAGGAGATCTTACAAACAAGATTATATGTGGAGAAGCTATCTTAGTAGATCGCAGTCCCTACTTATTCTAATAATAAACTTTTGCATGCAAAGATGAGGATATAATGTTCTTGAAGGTCTCTTCTTCAAGAAGATATTTTTCTGCACTACCTTTGCTGATCACAACCTCAGTCTAGCATTCTCTTAACTTAGTGATGAGATCTTTGATTTGAGTCCTATAATTTATGTGCTCGTGTTTAAGAGTTGAAATGGTTTTCTCTAGATCTTATATTTTAAGTTTGTGGTTATTTTTAGCTCTTTTGAAATCAGATTTAAGATATTTAAAACCTCATGATCAGATCTCATCTCTAAGTTATAGGACCTGTATATGTTAACTTTAGCAATACATTCAGGTGAAGAAAAATGTTCCAATACCTTGGCTTCATCATGGTCTTCCATAAGTGCTTGGTTAGAAGATGCATCTTCCACCTGAAAGATCCGGTCATAGCATCTTCCATTCTGGGTGACTCTCTCAGTGTAGTTTGGCTTGGCTTGTGTTTGGCCACAATTTGTCCTTGGTGCTATACACTTCCTTGCAAAGTGACCCATCTAGTTATAGTTGTAAGACTTTACTTTGCTCTTGTCCAACCTAAACCTTCCACTGGATACATTGCTTGAAAACTTCCTCCCTATCCTATTGTAGAATTTATTGGCTCTATGAGTGAGAAGAGCCATTTGCTGAACTATCTCCGTGTATTCCAGGTCATTTGGATGAATATAGTCCAGATCTTCAACGGTGAAAAGAAAGTTTCCTGTGTTTTCATCAGAAGACACAAAGGCTTGTGAAGAGCTTGTCTCTTGGAATGGGCTTCCTTGAGTGTAGCTTTCTCTCGGTGTCTCTAGGAAGGTGATGAAGGGACCCTTTTGTGAGTTGTCAGAGCAGATAAAATGATACTATGGTTCTCTACTATCCCTTTCAAACACATGGAGTGTTGTACTCAGTTGATTGGTGGAGTAACTTGATGAATTTTGAATATTTATCTCCATATGGTCTCCATTCAGAATACCATACAACTTTGTCAGAGTAAGAGTCTTAAGGTTCTTAGTTCTGTAGATGACAATACAATAAAATGTCCATTATGTAGGAAGAGCAAACATGAACTTCCTCATAATGTCTCTATTTTCAAGAGTTACTCCAACATCTATTAGAGTATGCACAATATCAATATACCTAAAGTATTGTTGAGTCATAGTTTCACCTACTAAGAAGGTGAAATTTTCAAACTGCTACTTCAAGAGATCTTTCTTGTTCTCATTGGCTTCGATTGACCCCTCATACATCAGCTTCAGTGCATCCCATAGTTGTTTAGCTATTTTGCACTTCTGGAAGCCTTTATATATGGAGCTTGGAAGAGTAGTTGAAGGGTTGTCATGGCTTTCTGATCAAACTATATTCTCTTCGTTTCTTCTTAAGAATACTCAGCTGCATCTTTCAAAATCATACTACCCCCAACAGCAGTTGAAGAGGTGCTTGGTATGTGAGGCGCTAAGACAACATATTCCCACATCCTGGTGTCTTGTGACTTAATAAACCTGTAAGGCCCCGTTCCCGGGATGCTTACAACTGGTCGATCATCACACATAAAACATAAATTTATATTAACTTAAATAATCATTACAACGGAAACATTTAAAATGACATTTCATTTCACTATAAAAGCTTTTGCAAAATAATACATCGCCATCACATTACAAAATACTAGTTGCATTACATCACAAAAGCATTATAAAAATGGATGCCATCCAAAAAGAGCCAAGTAGCTGCCCCGTGCCATACTCAGCAACCTTAACTGGCAACTGGAAAATGCATAAAAAGTCAGCGTTGCTGAGTGAGTTCTAGTTTTAAAATAAAACATACTTTACTTTCATTCAAAACCGTTCTTTACTAATCATACTATACCGCCGTACATGATCACACATCGTACGTACACATAGATAAAAACATTATTATCTTCTTTACTATTCACCACTTTCTTTCTTTATCTCTTTATCTCTATCCTGATCTGTGTCATCAGCTATACCCCAAACGTATGCACAAAGCGGGTACTAGGCTAAAGATCATAAATGACTTCCATAACACAAAAAGCCTGGCGCCAGCACTGGGGTAAGCAACAAAGATCCAAACTATATACTACACCCCAAACGTATGCACAAAGCGGGTACTGGGGCGAAGATCATAAATGACTTCCATAACACACAAAGCCTAGCATAAGCACTGGGGTAAGTAATCACTATAAACCATTTACTATATCACTGGTCAGTCATAAAGACTGAACCCCTGCATGTATCCTTAGGGTTAGCTAAACCACACACAGTTGAGCTTACGATATTTTAGAGTCGTGCACCTCCGTACATTTTGCTTGCAAGCCTTTCTTTACTTTCTCTTTCATTAATGCATGCACTCTATCATTATGTTCCTCTTTTCATTATCTTTCACTTTACGTTACATAATACTTTATCATTTCTTTCACAACTATAACACGTAAAGCCAAGGGAAAGATAAACATACATAACAAGAACATAAACATAAACATAAACATACACACATCACCATACAAGGCACCATCATACATGCATAACATACATCATCATAGTATGCCCAGCACATCATCCTTAACTTCAAAAAGTCAACTTACTATGCCCCCAGAATCATCCCAAGTCAAAGCCTACTTTTACAATTTTCCCAAAAATTAGAAAATAATCTAAGTCTTTAGGCATAGTAACACTATGCAGACACATGAGCACTATCCAGGCGCATGGCCTTTCAGACGCATAAGGAACACTTAGGTGCATGGGAAACATTCAAGCACTTCAGCACTATTGGGTGCATAAGCAACACTTAGTCTATTCTGGGCAATTCTAGGTGCATGAGCACTATGCAGGCGCATGAGTGCCTAGGCGCATGAGCTATCCGGGCGTATGAATACTTAGCAAATTTCAGCCTATTTCATGGCACATGACCACTATATGGGCGCATGAGATTTTGGGCACATGAGGTTTTGGGTGCATGGGAACACTTAGGCAATTATTTCTGTTGGGCGCATGAGCTAATGTCTGGGCGCATGAGCAGCCTAGGTCACACTTAACATCATAATACCGTCCCCAATCATGCTTAAAGTTATTCTAAGCTTAAATCATGCATACTAAGCCTTAGAAACATATTCCTAACATCATCAAACATAAACATAGCCCAAATTCACACCCCACCCGAATCACACATATACACATACACATACGGGTACAATACCCACTTTTATAAAAACGTTCATACATGCATTTCCAGCCCCAAAATTAGTTAAAAACATGCAAAAGAGGGGTTCTAGAACTCACCTTAGCAGCCTCGTCGGGTAAGACTTCCTTCAAAACCCGATTGCTACAAATTCTCATCTAGAAACCCACTTGAATTCGATCTTTTCTTCCTGTTCTTCTTCAAACCCGAGCTCTGCTCTTTCTCTCTCTAAAATCCCGAACTCAAAAAGATGAAAAGTGGCATGGCATGGGCGGCCATGTTACTTTTGTACAAAATAAAATAACTTTTGTACCTTTTGACACCTTTAGTCCTTCTGCTTAGGCTTAATATATTTTCTCTCTTTTTCTTCTTTTGTTGGTTAAATAACCGGGCATTACAAGTCCACCCCCCTTATATAGGTTTTTGGACCAAAAGAACCAATGAGCCTGATCAGAAAAATCTCTAAGTCCCACAGACATTACAACTGCTGAAGAAGATCACAACAGCTGAAGACATCAGCTGATTACAAGGTCTGAAGATAAAGTCTGAAGACAGATCTGAAGACTTCTACTAAAGACAAAGTCTGAAAGTAAAGTACTGAAGACAAAGTCTGAAGCTATCAGCTAAAGACAAAGTCTGAAAGTAAAAGTTTGAAGAACAAAGACTGAAGACAAAGACTGAAGACCAAAGTGATTAGTAGTGGTCACAACAGCTGAAGCTATTAACTTCAGTAGTTGTGATGATTTCCTTTCAGTACTTGTAATTTACTTTTCAGTAGTTATAGTTTCAGTAGTTGTAGTTCGGTAGCTTTATATTTCTGTACTTAGCATTCTCTGAGATATAATCAATAGTTGAGAACATTCTCAATAGTTTGCATAGTTTCAGTAGTTTGTATAATTCTGTTAGATGTCACTATCAAATGACATCAGCAGACGTCACATTCCCTATATAAGGAATGTTGACCTAGTTGTAACGGGTGACATTCAGCCACCACGAAAGCATATGAATGAAATATTCCTTTGCAGAATTCTCTCTCTATAACCGTTTACTTCTCATTGAATATCAATTGTGTTCTTGCGAATTGTCTAATTCATTGTTCAAATTCCGCTGCAATCTATTCAAATTAATCAAACTTAGATCACTGATCCTAACAAATGGTATCAGAGCAGGTTAATCATTGATCGATCTAACAATTGATCATTGAAACTGCTATTTCAATATCTAAGTTTGATTGAATTAGCATATTTGCAAGAATTGGTTATAGATCATTGAATTTCTGCTGCTTTCGGTTATTTGCTTTGAGTTTTCTCTTGGTTCATATTGAGTTTGTTGTGTTTTGCACTGAATTAGTTAAAACTTAATTGAATTTGGTTGAATCAGAGAATGACTACTCCTTCTAATGACCCTCACAATACCGGTTCCTCAACCAAGCCTCCGATGCTGGTTAGGACTGAGTATAACATATGGCAACGAAGAATGCTTCATCACCTGTCTGTTAACAGTTTAGGTTGTTGGACATCTGTGGTACATGGTCCACACAAGCCTATGGTGAACAATCCGGAAACCAACCAAATGGTTCCGAAGAAGAAGGAACAATACTCAGATGAGGATCGAAAACTGTTTGAGATTGATGCTAAAGCGCATGGTATTCTGGCCATGGCTCTGCCTAATGAAATCTATTCTGGGCTTATGCATCATGAAACTGCTCATGACCTCTGGAATGCATTGAAGGAACAATTTGGTGGAACAGATGAGGTCTTAGCAAACAACAGAGAAATCCTTGCCTAACAATATGAGACATTCTCTCATAGGAAGGGTGAGTCACCGACTCAACAGTTTGAGCGTTTTCCTGTTTGATCTCTGAGCTGAAAATGGTCAAACATGAATACACTAATAGCCAGATGAACAACAAATTCCTCAGATCACTTCCTGAGAGATCGGACACATACACCATTGTCCTACACTCCAGTGCAAATCTGGATAGCCTATCTCTCACCCAACTCCATGGGAAACTGCTTACATTTGAAAGAGATATAGAGCAGAAAAGGAAACTGGCATCATCAGGAAAGCTCACTGATGACTTTGTACCAGGGAACACTGCCTGGTTGGTCATGAGTCAGAATATGCTGCATCAGAAAGCAATTATGATGAGCATATAGATTTCTCTTCAAACAGTTCAGATCATGCATTTGCTAGTGTTGACAGTCAGTCAGGCTGTAATAGTGACAATTTGTGTTTCATATGGATGATTTGAAGGGTATTGCTGATGATGACTTAGAAGAGATGGATATTCTAAGCCAAATGGCCTTGATTAATATCAGATCTCAAAAGTTCTACAAGAGAACTGGTAGGAATTTCTAGGACTCTCTGGCAAAACCAAAGTTGGTTTTGACAAGAGCAAGTTGTGTCACAAATGCCACAGGCTTGGACACTTTGCAAGAGAGTGTAGATCAACTGGATCTAACTCCTCTGCACCTTTGTGACTTTTCCAAGCAATAGTCCACAAAACAGAGGGCAACATCCTGCTAGTTCTGGTCATCATGCACAACCTATTCTCCTGCATATTTTGTCCCTCAGGGTCCAATGTCATATCCATATCCCTGCTATTACATGCGACAGCCAAATCCAGTTCAAGTTCCTATTGCATAACAACCTCAAGCCTTACCTGAGCCTCTACCATCTCATCATCTCAATCACAACCTCATCACAGCTTCTCACCCCTAGTGTTGTTGACTGGAGCAGTTTACCAGATGATCTCTCTGGTAATGAGCATTTATTTGCTGGTGATGGTCAACATGGTGGTGAACATCCTTTTGGGAATCTTGCTCTCATGGCCCTGGAGTCTACTGAGAGTTCATGCTCCAATGCATCTTCATCACAGGTAACCCAGGTATCCTCTGAGGCTAAGGCCAAGCTATGTTTTGAATCTTGCATAGCTGCATTTATCTCTATTAGAGAGCCAAATGTAGCCTTAATAAATCAAAATCTTGAGCTTGAGCAAACCCTTTCCAAAAGAAAAGCTGAGTATGGTCTGTTCTTAATGATAAAGATGTTGAGATTTATAAGCTTAAATGCAAATTAAATGATGAAAAGGCTAAGCTAGAGGTCATTCTTGAGAACCATAGAGAACTCAAAGAAAAACTTGTAGCTACCCAAGTTGAGTGTGACCACTGGGTATCATCCTGCAAGGGATTTGAAATGCTGCTCAGCAAACAATCTGCTTCAAATGTGAAGTTTGGAATAGGTTACAATCACATTGCACCACCTATAGATTTTCCTCCAAAATCAATGGTAAAACCTGAAGGTGAAAGTAATTTCCAACCACATCATCATGTGCATCATCCTCAAGTGATCACCCAAAATCACAAGATGAAATCAGTGTTGATACCTCAGCAAATCAATTGCCTGATGGGTTAACTACTGATAAGCAATGAAGCTGAGTACTTCAGATGTTGTCCTTCAAGGTACCTCAAGTACTGAAGGGCAAGTAAAACATCTGAAAAGCATTTCAAATCAGCTGAAATAAAAGGATTAACAACTGCTGATGAATCTATCATACGGTCTTTCAGGACGAATAGAGAACAGCTGAAGAACAAGTCTTCAGTTGTTACAGATCCTTCAGTACTTAACACAAGTACTGCAAGGAGGAAAGTACTGAAGATCACACCTTCAGTAGTTTCCACATCAGCAGTTGATCAATCCAAGATGAAGAATAAGCCATGTGAAATATGTGGTAAATTCAATCATCTTTCTGATGAATGTTGGTACAGAAAGGGTCCAAACTCAACAGAGATAAGCTCATTAAAATCCAGATGGATGAAATGAAAAATGAGTTTGAGACCAAGTTTGTACCACAGTCATCCAATGTGATAAACCCAAGCCTTCATCCAAATCCAAAAAGAAGGATAGGGTTTATCATGGAACAGCTGATAGTGCTCCTCATGACAAACATCAGACTAAGTCTGTGAATTTCAAGGAGGAAATGGTGGGTCACAGGAACTCATCAAAAACAAGTACTGATATGTCCAAGAGCTGAAAGCTTTAGCTACAAATCAGACACAACTTTTTATGATGGTTCAGCATTTGTTGGGGAGAGTTAACCAACTAGATGCACCTGTGATCAAACCACTGAAAAGGCATTCCAAGCCCAAATCCAAGGAATCCATTTCAGCACCATCTCCACTTCATCAGCTGTAATCATGAGAAACAAGTTATGGTTAAATCTGTTGATGAAAACAAACCCAAAACCAAAAAGGTTTGGGTCTCAAAACCTAACTAGATCTTTATGATAAATGCAAGGTTCTTCAGCATGCCAAAGGAGCATCTGGTATGTAGACAGTGGAGGATCTATGCATATGATGGGAGTAGTTCTCTTCTTAATGACTCTCCAAGGAAAGAAGGGATTTGTTTCATTTGGAAATGATGCCAAGGGTTACATCATCGGGAAAGGATATGTGTCTAATGGAGATATCAGATTTGATGATGTTAACCATGTGGAGAATCTCAAGTATAATCTACTGAGTGTCAGTCAGATGTGTGATAAAGGGCATGTTGCACTTTTCACAAGCCAGAACTGCAGGATTCTGTCTCCCAAGTTCTGAGGCTGATTGACAAGGTATTGGATGAACATACTCTCCTGAAGGCCAACAGGATTGGAAGAGTATATGCCTTGGATTTGTCGAAGAAGATTGATTTGAAGGGTCATCCTTGCCTGTTCTCCAAAGCCTCTCCTCAGGAATCTAAACTGTGGCACAGAAGGCTGGGTCATGTAAATCTCAAAAACATAAATCAGCTGATCCACAATAGTTTAGTGAGAGGTCTACCGATAAAGGAGTTCCACTGTGATGAAACCGCACTGCTTGTTTGAAAGGAAAACAACACAAAGTCTCATTCCCTCTATTGAAGAACCTAAGTCCACTGCCTGCTTGCAGTTACTGCACATGGATCTATTTGGTCCTGTGAGAGTGATGAGCATGGCAAAGAAGAAATACTGTCTGGTAATTGTGGATGATTACTCCAGATTTGTATGGACTTTCTTCTTGCATTCAAAGGATGAGGTTGCTCAGACGATTATAAACTTTGTGTTGTATGTTGAGAAGCAGTATTCCCTATCAGTCAAGTGTATAAGGAGTGATAATGGAACTGAATTCAGAAACCATACACTTGATGATTTTTATCTATCAAAGGGAATCAAGAGGCAGTTTAGCATTCCAAGGACTCCAGAACAAAATGGAGTAGTGGAGAGAAAGAATAGGACCCTAATTGAAGCTGCAAGGTCTATGTTGGCTGACACTGGTTTGCCATTGACCTTTTGGGCTGAAGCTGTCAACACAGCTTGCTATGTGCATAATAGAGTATTAGTAAATCAGAGGTTGATGAAGACTCCATATGAAGTTCTACATCATTTGGCTCCTCTAATTTCATTTTTCAAAGCCTTTGGGTGTCCTTGTTTCATTCTCAACACAAAGGATCAACTCCACAATTTGATCCTAAGGTGGATGCAGGGTATTTTGTAGGTATTCATCCACATGCAAGGCTTACAGGGTCTTCAACTGCAGAACAAAGATAGTTGAAGAAACCTTGCATGTGAAATTCAATGAATCTCCTAAGGACAAATTCCACAAAACCCTGTGGAGTTGTTTGATTTGGACATACTGCAATATGTTCCTTATCAACCTCCACTGTTGCAGATCATGTGGATAAATCATCTTCTGCAGAAAGTCTTCCACCTGGTGGTACTAAAGATGATGATGATATCAGTACTCACCTTTTCAAGTTTAGTGACCAACTGCCTGAGTCTGCTAAACTTGATGTTCCTGTAGCTTCAGCAGCTCCATCCACAACAAATGCTGATGAGATTTCTGACTCCTCTACATCATGTGAATTGCCATCTCATATTTGGTTTCAAGAATCTGGATCAATATCTGTTGTTGCTGAACCGGCTACAAACACTTGCACTGATCTTATAGTGTACCCAGAGCTGAAGAATCACCCCATGTCTCAAATCATTGGTGATATCAATGCTGGTGTCTCAACCAGAAGTCATTGTCCAACTTCTGCTTCTATGCTCTCTTCATCAGTCAGCTAGAGCCAAAGAACTATCATGTTGCTTTTAGAGACAATGGATGGGTTGAAGCCATGCAGCTTGAGCTACTTCAGTTCAAAAAGCAGCAAGTGTGGGAACTGGTTCCTCTACCCCCAGGTAAGTGTGCAATAGGCACTAAATGGGTGTTTAGGAATAAAACTGATGAAAATGGCTTATTGTCAAGAACAAGGCTAGACTGGTTGTACAATGGTTTTCACAAGAAGAAGGTATTGATTATGATGAAACCTTTGCCCCTGTAGCCAGACTAGAGGCAATTAGATTGTTCTTAGCCTATGCTTCATTCCACAATCTTAAAGTTTTTCAAATGATGTCAAAAGTGCCTTTTTATATGGTAAAATAAAAGAAGAGGTTTATGTGTGTCAACCACCAGGTTTTGAGGACAATAAACATCCTGATTGGGTGTATAAACTTATAAGGCTCTTATGGTTGAAGCAAGCTCCTAGAGCCTGGTATGAAACACTTTCAATTTTCTTCTTAAAAATAATTTCACTAGAGGTCCATAGATAAAACTTTGTTTATTAAGAAAGTGGATCAACATAAGCTACTTGTTCAAATTTATGTTATGATATAATTTTTGCATCCTCTGATCCCCAGTTGTGTGATGATTTTACAAGTTAATGAAACAATGTTTGAAATGAGTGCAATGGGAGAATTACAGTTCTTTCTAGGCTTGCAAATCAAACAACAGGCTGATGGAACCTTCATTCATCAGTCAAAATATACAAAAGATCTTTTGAATAAGTTTGATTTACAAAATGTAATCCCTGTTCTACTCCCATGTGCAACACCACACAACTGTATGCAGATCAGAAAGGTAAAGCTGTTGATGAAACACTTTACAGATGTATGATTGGGTCCTTAATGTACTTAACAGCTTCTAGACCAGATATCATGTTTGTAACTTGTGTTTGTGCTAGATTTCAGGCTGCTCCTAAAGAGTCTCATTTGATTGCAGTAAAGAGGATCTTTAGATATCTGCAAGGTACACAATCTCTAGATCTTTGGTATTCCACTGGACACTCTGGCAAATTAGTTGCTTTTTCTGATAGTGACTATGCAGGGTGTAAGTTAACCAGAAAGTCAACTTTTGGTGGATGTCAATTCCTAGGCAACTGTTTGATTTCTTGGCAGAGTAAGAAACAAACATCTGTTGCTACATCCACTGCTGAAGCAGAGTACATTGCTGCTGCAAGTTGTACATCTCAGGTACTCTGGCTTCAGAACCAACTATTGGATTATGGCATTACAGAGACTAAGACTCCATTATTAATGGATAGTGCTTCAACTCTGTGCATTGTCAAGAATCCAATCCAGCACTCTAGGACCAAACATATAGAGATCAGACACCATTTTATTAGGGATTGTTTTGAAAAGGTCTGATTGATCCAAAGTTTGTGCCTAGTGCTGATGAGCTTGCAGATATATTTACTAAGCCTTTGGATAGTTCAACTTTCCAAAACCTTGTGTTAAGGCTTGGTATGCTGCAGCTAGAATAAGTGATAACTACTGATGATCTCAGTAAACAAGTACTGATGACATTAGTAAACATGTCACAAATATGACTGATTCTGTTACAAACTACTAATGTAGTTATAACTACTGATGTCAGTAAAAACAGACAAGTACTAATGTCCTATGAAACCACTGAACACAGCTAAAAATTCTGATGAGTAAGTGTTGAGGACAGTATGAAACAACTACAAAGCTAAGAATTGACGAAAACTACTGATGAGAATTTTCTCTTTAGTCGTTTCCACAAACTGTTGTTTCACCCTAAACAGCTGATGACAAAACCATGTCTTCAGTAGTTTCACAACTACTGATGACTACACCAAGTCCTCAGTTGTTTCCACACACCTGAAGACAAAACCAAGGTTTTCAGTAGTTCACAACTACTGATGACTAAAACCAAGTCTTCAGTTGTTTTCAAACGTCTGATAGTTAAAACCAAGTCTTCAGTTGTTTTCTTCAACTGCTGATAACACCAACACTTTCAATCATTTTCTTTTCAGCCTTTTCTTAACCTATAAATACCTGCACTTATAGCCAAACGTTTCATTAGCCGTTTTCAAACATTTCTCTCAACAATGGCGACCATGAAACTCAAACCCCGACATAACTGTGTTGCCTACCTTTCGAAATCGGCTTTCTGGAACAAGTTTGATACTGCCATCAATCTTATGGTGGATTGCCAATACCGAACAGCCTTTCTTCTGAATCCTACCATATACCCTGATTCCTTAACCCAGTTCTGGACCAATGTCTCTGTAACAGCTGGTGAGAATGATAGCCAAATCACTCTCCAGTCGTTGGTGAACCAGAAACAGGTGCTCATCACCCCCGACATCATTCGGAAAACCCTAATTTGCATGATGGCACCTATACTAAAGAATACCCAAAAGGCACCACTAATATGTCTTTCATCAATAACGGGTATGCAGGCGACTTAAGTGCTACAACCATTCTTAAAAAGCACTTCCTTGATGCCGAAAGACTTATCTTTCATAGGTGAATGTCTGCCTTGCTTCAAAGACATCGTCTTGGGATCAGATGTCTTCACGGTGGCAACAGGTATTGTACTCTATCCTTGAACGCCAAAATCTAAATTTTTCTGAGATAGTGTTCATGGAACTAAAGGATCTGGCTTGAAACCTGTGGCAAACGATGGCTACTTTATCCAGGTTTCTATGGCCATAATTTGAAATCAATTAAAATCTGATGGCCTTTTTGGTCTTGGGGTCCCTGCTCCAGCTTTTAGCTGAGTATACTCCAGACAAACTCAGACCCTACTCTAAAAGGGGCTGCCCGGATGCTAAAACCCAAGCAGAGGAACCCACAGACTCCCTTCCAGATCCAAAGTCCCCACCAAAACCAAATCCAAAAACCCCAAAAAGGCTACTCAGGGAGATGAGTCCTAAGGATGCCCCTGTACCACAATCCAGGAAGCACATACTGGTTATAACCCCCCAGTTATGTCCAAGACTCAACCTACTGAAGGCGCACAGGTATCCTCTCAACAGGATCCTGTTGCAACCACAATTGGGGATCCCACATTACTAGAACCTATCTCAATTGAGAGGGTTACCATTGTAGAGCACCTCTCACCCCGGGTGCAATCTGCTTCAGACAATCTCCATATGCAACCGCCCCTCAAAGCCCAACACTGACAGTTGCTAAAGTGCTGAGTCAGTTGCATTCCTCACCCCCTCCTAGAAACCAATTACCACTGGGAATACCTCGACCATTGAGGGGGAGGACCAAAATGCTTTTGATAACCAACAGCACAGGGGTTACAATGTTCAATCTCCAAGTGTAGAAGGGAGGTTAGAACATCTGGTAAGGCTGCCACTTCTACTGATTTAGCAAATGATCAGGATGAAGTTGGTAACATCAGAAGACCTCACCAGAGGCAACTGCCAATGAAGGACATAGTCCTGAGGCAGGAAGTCCCCAGTACCAAGAACAAGGGGCATATGCATCTACTGATCTACACTCAGAGCATGTTCATCCTGATTCAATCAGGAGGTCAGGTGATTCAACAAAGACTGATGATGACCTGGGCTTTTTCTATGATGTTTTAGCCCATAATACCATCCTAGAGAATGAGGTAAGCAGACTCAAAGAGCTGCTATCCAAAATGTCTCAGGATAAAAGTCATCTACCTCAATACCACATAGATGGCACCTTCAATTGAAGGTTCACAAACACTTCGCCTACACACATAACTATGCCACCACCTCTGCCTTTGGCACCACCTCTCAGGGACAGAACCCCTCTGAGCAGATGGTTGCTATCTTTCAACACTCCTTACCTCTCATCACTACTCCAATCATACTGAGATTGTCCATAAAGCCATAGATGAGAGGATCTCCTCAAATCTACAAACCCTCGTTGATAATGCTGTTCACAAATCTCTTTCTGCGCTTTCAAGCCCCTGATCCCAATGCAACCAAAAAGGGGGAGACTACTAAGGCAGTGAAAGAAAAGAAAAGGAAAAGAGTTGATGATGATAAAGAGCCTGAAAAAGAGAAGGAGGTGGAGAAAGAACTGATCTCAGAACAGCTGATCACTTACAAACGAAAGAAAAGTGCTGAGTCAAAAGCTGATGAAGAAAAATCCTTAGAAGATCTTGTCAATATGCTGACGAAGCTCACACAGATCCATGGATAAAATTATAGATCAGCTCTTTAGACATGGTCATGACACAGCCACATTAGACTCTGAGATTAGAAGGCTGGAAATAGAAGAGATTCAAACAAGATGGGCTGGTTATAGTGTGTTGAAAGGGAAAGATTGGAGATGATGATCAGATTTATTGCCAATACCTTGGAAGATCATTGATAGAGATAAAGTCCTGGTCCTGAGACAGTATCTTGAAGATAACCAAGAAAATCTTCTCTGCTGGAGGCTATAATAAAGGGTTGATCATCGAAGCACTGGATGAAGCAGGTGCAGGGAAGAGAACTGAAATGGCAAAGTCTCCAAAGCCAAACTCACCACCAAAATGCTAGATCAGTCTTCTCAAACTCCCACTCAAACACAACCCTCATCTCTAATCTCCCAAATCTATCCCTAAACCAAAGCCACCCACAACTCAACCCACAAACCCATCCCTTTACCCAAAAAACCACCTCAAACCTTACCCAGTGATACACCCAGAAGGAGGAGAAGGGTGTTGAGGGTAGAAGAAGATGAAGAAGAGGATGATGATGAAGATTGTCTGCCAATCTATGATGTTCTCAACCTTAAAACACCTGAGCACAGAAGTCAACAAGTGATTACACCTGACTTGCAAATGCAAATGGTGAAGGTAAAGATTGAAGAAGCAGAACAGCAGAAGCAGCACGATGAGCAGTTTCTCAAGATGGTTGACAAGGATTCCCTCAGTCCTCATCCATTCAAGAAATGAAGAAACAAGCTCTAAGGCTTGTACTCCTAGACATACTTTTCAACGTCAAGAGAAAGAGTGTGGATTTGGCCAGACCCCAGGTAAGTTCTAGAATTAAGAAAGAAGAATATACCAAGTAGATATCGTGGCCAAGTGAAGAAGACCTGAATGCTGCAATTACGTTGGCCATGGTAGTCGCACCCTGGGAAATCATTGAAGAATTCAAGAGAGCTCACAACTCCAAGACAACCCCTCAATCTATTCTTGAGAACAAAATGATCAAGAAGGGGTTGTTATACAAAAGACTAGAAGGTCTTAAGAAGAGTGAACTCCAGTTGTTGCTTGAAGGCTCTCACCCTGATGAATTTGCATACTGAGAGATCACAACTGTCGAGTTAAAGAATGGGAAGACAGTGAGATACCTATCGGAGTATTATGGCCCAGAGTTCTTCTTTGAGGGAGAAGTAGAAGAACTCACCAAGGAGGAACAAGTTGTTCTCCTTGAGGCCTATGCTAGTGAGTCTTATAGACTTATTAATGGCAATTATGTTTCATGGTTGGGATAAGACTCTGTGTCCAGTTTCCCCAAGATAGAGTTCCCTTCCATACTTAGCCAATCAAAAGATCAGAAACCTTTTCCCGGCCTGTGCTTAACTGATTACCTCTGAAGCTGATCAAGAGGGTGTTTCTGCCAAGAATAAGTGGGATCATCAATAAGTTTAGAGGTTTTGGCTCCATTGGTTCAGGGGGAGTTTGTTGGACCAAAAGAACCAATGAGCCTGATCAAAAAAAACCTCTAAGTCCCACAGACATTACAATGCTGAAGAAGATCACAACAGTGAAGACATCAGCTGATTACAAGGTCTAAAGACAAAGTCTAAAGACAAGATCTGAAGACTTCTACTAAAGACAAAGTCTGAAAGTAAAGTACTGAAGACAAAGTCTGAAGCTATCAGCTAAAGACAAAGTCTGAAAGTAAAAGTTTGAAGAACAAAGACTGAAGACAAAGACTGAAGACCAAAGTGATTAGTAGTGGTCAAACAGCTGAAGCTATTAACTCAGTAGTTGTGATGATTTCCTTTCAGTACTTGTAATTTACTTTTCAGTAGTTATAGTTTTAGTAGTTGTAGTCAGTAGCTTTATGTTTTTGTACTTAGCATTCTCTGAGATGTAATCAGTAGTTGAGAACATTCTCAATAGTTTGCATAGTTTCAGTAGTTTATATAATTCTGTTAGATGTCACTATCAAATGACATCAGCAGACGTCACATTCCCTATATAAGGAATGTTGACCTAGTTGTCACGGGTGACATTCAGCCACCACGAAAGCATATGAATGAAATATTCTTTTGCAGAATTCTCTCTTATAACCGTTTACTTCTCATTGAATATCAATTGTGTTCTTGCAAATTGTTAATTCATTGTTCAAATTCCGTGCAATCTATTCAAATTAATCAAACTTAGATCAATGATCCTAACATAGGTTTGTCCCTGAAACCTATTATTCCTCAAACAATCATGGGTAAGTTTCTTATCTCTTCTTCACTCTCCAAATAGACTCAGACCCCTTTCTGTGCTTCCACTGTACACGCACAAGAGGAACCACTTTATTCTTTACCTCCTCTCTTTACGATCAATGATCGCCACTGGTTGCTTCACATAATTGAGCCGTTCATCTACCTCGATATCCTCCAGTGGTACAACCATATCTTCGTCTACTAAGCACTTTCCCAGATGAGATACGTGGAATGTCGGATGAATCCACTTAACTCATAAAAAATAGCTCCAATCTATAGGCCACCTCTCCTACTCGAGCAATGATTTGAAAGGCGCTATGTATCTTGGGCTTAACTTGCCCCGCTTTCTTAACCGAATGATACTGTTCCAAGGTCAGACCTTCAACATGACTCTATCACCCACCTGGAACTTAATCGCTCTATGTTGATTATCAGCGTATGACTTCTGTCTATCTTTGGTTGCCTCATGAAGGCCTTGATCCTTTCCAGCTTCTCAGTCATAGCCTCGACCACTTTGACTCTCCCTAACTCTTTATGGCCGATATCACCCCAACAAAAGGGTGTTTCGCATCTCTTGCCGTATAGCATCTCATAAGGGGGCATACCAATTTGGCATGGTAACTGTTGCTATATGAAAACTCAGCTAACGGTAAGTGGTCATCCCAACTTCCTCCAAAATCAATGACGCATGCCCGAAGCATATCTTCTAGCGTCTGAATAGTCCTTTCTAACTGACAATCTGTCTGAGGATGATAAGCAGTGCTAATATGTAACCTCATCCCCATTGCATCGTGGAATTCTTCCAGAATTTAGATGTAAACCTGGTGTCACGATGAGACACAATAGACACCGACACACCATGACGAGTTACAATCTCTTTAATGAACAGATCCACCAACTTCTCGGATGAATATGTCTCAAGAATGGTAGGAAGTGAGCATTCTTCCTCAAACGGTCAACTATCACCCATATGGCATCATACCCTCGCCCAGTACATGGTAGCTTTGTAATAAAGTCCATGGTGATATGCTCCCACTTCCACTCTGGTATATCCAAAGGTTGGATCTTTCCATATGGGTTTTGATGCTCGGCCTTCACTTGTAAACAAGTAAGGCATTTACTCACATACTCCATCATATCACGCTTCATACCCGATCACCAATAATCTTTCTTCATGTCTTGGTACATCTTCGTAGCACCAGAATGAATAGAGTAGAGTCTTCTGAGCTTCATCCATAATATTCACACGTAGATCCCCAAAACAAGGAATCCACATCTGTCCAAATCGGGTTCTAACACCAAGTGTGTTTTCACCCAATTCCGCAACCAGGCCTCTCATTCTTTTAGATTTAAGATGATCATCTTTCAATGCCTCATCTTGAAACTCTTTGACTGCTTCATCACCTCAGAGGTCATGATCAACTGATAAACTTCACCCTCTCGGGTCTCTCTTTCCAACTGAGGGCATCTGCCCCACGTTGGCTTTGCCCGGATGGTAATGGATCTCGAAATCATAATCCTTTATGAGCTCCAACCATCTCCTTTGCCTCATGTTCAAATATTTCTGCTCGAAGAAATACTTCAAGCTCTTGTGGTCAGTGAATATAGTGCACTTTGTCCCATACATGTAGTGCCTCCAAATCTTTAACACGAAGACCATGGCTGCTAGCTCCAAGTCATGAGTAGGATAATTAACCTTATGAACTTTCAACTATCGGGATGCATAGGCTATAACCTTTCCTCTCTACATCAACACACATCCTAACCTCAACTAGGAAGCATCTTAATAAATCACCAAATCTTCACTTCCATCGGGTAACGACAAGACAAGAGCTTCAGTCAACCTCGTCTTTAACTCCCCAGACACCTTTTCTTGAGCTTGACCCCATACAAACTTTACATCTTTCTAGGTCAACTTGGTCAGTGGAGAAGCGATCTTAGAGAAGTCTTGAATGAATCTCCTATAATAGCCCGCTAAACCCAAAAAGCTACGAATCTTGGATGGCGTCTTTGGATACTTCCATTGCATCACCGCCTCCACCTTTCCACTATAATCCCCTCAGGATTCACCACGTGACCCAAAAACTGAACCTCGCACAACCAGAATGCACACTTAGAGAATTTAGCATACAACTTCTCCCTTCTCAAGTCTCCAACACTTCTCGAATGTGAGTGGCATGCTCCCCCTCGCTCTTTGAATAAATCAGGATATCATCAATAAACACGATCATTGATTTATCTAACATCAGCTGACACATTTGATTCATCAAGTCCATAAAAGCAGTTGGCACGTTGGTTAAACCAAAAGACATAACGAGAAACGTGTAGTGTCCTTAATGCATGCGAAAAGCTGTTTTAGGAATATCCTGCTCCTTTACTTTCAACTGACACCTTGGAGCTGATCGAACAGATCATAAATTCTCGGTAAGGGGTACCGATTCTTTACTGTCAACTTGTTGAACTCCCGGTAGTCAATACACATTCTCGTACTACCGTCTTTTTTCTTCACGAATAAGACCAGAGCACCCCATGGAGAGATACTCGGTCGAATGAACCCCATGTCAAGCAACTCTTGCAGTTGCTCCATCAACTCTTTCATCTCAGTCAGAGCCGGCCGATATGGCGTCTTAGAAACAGGTTGGGTACCCGGTATCAGATCAATCTGAAACTCGATCTCGCGGTCTAGTGGCACTCCTGGTAAGTTTTCGGGAAATACATCTAGAAAGTCACACACCACCAGTACGTCGGTCAGTTATGGTGTTGGCGTATCCACATCCTTCACATAGGCCAAGTAGACACTACATCCACGCTCATGCGCTTTCCTACCACCGCCATCGAAATCACTTTAGGGATTATCGCGACTCGATCACCATAAACCGTCACCGAACTCCCGTCAGGTGCTGTCAATCGAATCGTCTTCTTACGGCACACAATATTAGCTTCGTAGTCCACCAACCTGTTGGTCCATTGATCTTATAACAGTGCTAATGAGATTAAGAATCATTCAATATCCAATACACAAACTAAACAAAATCAACAATAAAGATTGAACACAATAATAACCCATTCAAAATAAGACAATGAACATCAATAATCAATAACATAAAGCACAATGATAATTCTGTGTAATGATTGCTTTGCAATGGTAACTTGCAACAATGATAATCGATTTGGGTTTTGCAAGCTTACCCAACAATGAAAAAGATCAAATCTATATATAGCAGTCTTAGTTTCGCAGACAGTTTCGCTGTCAGCGAAACTGTATTGCCGTAGTTTCGCTCGGCAGAAACAGTAGTTTTGCCGAGCTAACTAATCAGCTGACTGTGAGACAGTTTCGCTGGACTGCAAAACTAAATAAAACTAAATTCATACAAAAGCAAACTAACAAAACACCTATTACAATCAAAAGTAAATAATCTAAACTAAGGTGAGTCCAACCTATACATGATCTTCAATACTCCCCTAGGTTGGAACTCACCACCTTCACCAGTCTTGATGTGTCTTTTAAGCTCCAGTGTCCTTTATTGCCTTTGATTAATCTTCAGTACCTCCTGCAACAACGTCCTTAGAAGCTTCAGCACATGATTCTCCATGGTTACCTCCTGCATCAGGAGCCCCTTCAGGATGAGCACTGCTCGCTCAAACTGCTTCGCCAAATCTTGTATATCCATGTTTAGGTCATCTTAGGCCCTTACTCTCTCGACTAATCTCTTCACCTCAGCCCTCACCCCTCTGATTTTGTTTGCTACAGTCATAAAGAGACTGGCTTCCTTTCTCGTTTCCTCACCTGCACCTGCATTGATATGGTTCTCGCAAAGAATCCGCAAGTCTTCATCACGGAAACTAAAGAGTTCTATTGGATCCAAAACTTTAATATCAGCACCATTCTTCACTCTGATGATTGCCTCCCCCGTATCTTGTCATAAAACCACTTTTCAAAGTTCTGTAATCGTTGGGGAACGGGATCTGCCAGTCTGACCCTATTCACGGTCCTTGGCGGTTTCACCCTTAGTACAATTCTTCCCTTGTTGTTTTCCCAATCCTTGTCCTTTTTTGAGTGTTTTCTCTCAGCCTTCATGTAACCAAAAGACTCAAAAGTGTCTTTTAGCCCATTTTGAATTTCTTTCTCTAACAGAGAGGCTCGTTCACTCAGTTTTTCCTTTAGTAATGGCAGAGTCGCCAGTCGCCTTAGATCCCATTTAGGCAAGGTCTTGAAAGCCTTCCTTTTATGCAAGTAGCTAATTCCACCCCCTCTTCGATTTATCATGAACATTTTGAGTCCAGGGTTATAACACCAACTTATAATCCGCATGTCAGCCTCTTTCCTACTCAACCCTTCTATGTGTTGGAATAGGGGAGTCGGTTCTTCTGCCTCTTTCTCCTTAACAAACCACTCATCTTTATCCATCTCTAATAAATCTTCATCAAGCTCTCCTTTCTTAGCAAAATAAATCAACAGCCTCTCATCAACTTCATAGAACTCAGGTTCAGAATCATAGTCTACAAGTTGTTCATCATCCTCTTCTTCATCAACTAATCTCTTTTCCTTCTCACCATCTCGGTCCATCGACTTCTCCCTCGCCACTTCTTCTCCAACCAAATCCTTCTCAACATTAAGACCATGTTTATAAACCCAGCCTCCAAAATTTCTTCTTCATTCTCCCTTCCTACATCTTCATTTCTTACTACACAATCTACAGCATCATCAGTTGCTACACCAGACATGCCCTCCTGCCATAGATGAAGTACCCACATTCAAGAATGGGTACTTTGATGTATTAGTCAAATCATCTAACTCAGATTGAGTTAGTGATTAGGCAGGCTGGCTGCAGCTTTCAGTGGCCAATCTCCTCAAAAAACTTCTTTAGCAGACTATTTTGATCAATAAGCATCTTCTTCATTCCATCTATCATCTCATCTTTTTGCTTCTCCCGTATCTCTTGGTTGGTGAGCTTTGTCTTTATCATACTCAGTTCATTTGCCAAAGAATTGTTAAGATTACGGATCATATCTTCATCTAGATCTCCTCTTTCTTCCCTCCTCTCAGTGAATGCTTGATGTCTCTGTTTAGTTCGGCTCTCTGAATCTGTTGTATCAGCTTTCTTCTTTCTTCTCCTTTTCTATCCTTATTTCTTCAGCTCTTTCATTTATATCTTCTACAAAATCATAATCTTTCTCTTTAGCATATCTCTTTCTTTTCTTGGTTGCATCAGATTGCTATGCCCTGGATTCTTCAGCTCTTTATTCTCAGATTCATCCACTCGTCTGATGTAGTTCCATCTCTCCGGTGGGTACATGTTTTCCGAGAGATGGATTATCTTCCCACTAAAATCATGGCGAATAGCACAACAGTCAGCAAAGATGCAAGGGTTCATTTGTACCAGCCTTTTCAGCTCCGTGTTTTGGCATATTTGGTATGAGGTCGTCAAAGATCATTTGAAGAAATCAAGGACACAACAACCATTTATCTTTCTTCAAGGCCATCACATTCTCAGCCATGCAGGCGAATATCAGTCTGGCTATGTTGCCTTCTCTCCTTTGTAACACAACACCATTGAATTTGCCCAGTCAATGTTTAACCCATCTCATTCACCTTTACGGTGATCTAGGCACATGATGAAGACGTGAGCAATAAATCTCCATTCCTTGGAGAGAAAAACTTGTTGATCTCCTTTTGGGAACCAAAAGCTGGCCCCTCATAACCCATGCTTCTGAATTCTTCGAACACCTGTGTATCAGACATAGCAACCTCTTCACCAGTATCCTCTTCCAGTCTCAGAATCCTCGAAACAATCTCAGTAGTAATAGTCACCTCGTGCTCTAAGACTTTGGCAGTAATTCTTTAAGAATTTCCTCTTGTGTCATATTCAGCAGATCTCCAGAAATCTCTGATATGAAAGTCATATATGGTGGTGGAATGAGATTTAGCATAAGATATGGGAGATCTTTATAGCCATCTAATACATTCTCTAAACCCGGCGGGTTTCGGGTGTGTATCATCCAAAGTAAAAGTGATGTTGTTTCTCTCACAGAACTTTAGATTTGCCATTTAAACCTGCGAAACAGATGAAACAAATTAGAATAAAGTGATAGGAATGAATACATAAGAGAGAATAAAGAATAACAAAAATAAAAATAAATAAAAAAAATTAATAAATTCGCTGGCCGAAAATATAGTTTCGCAGAATTAGATTTAGTCTTGGCAGGCGAAAGTATAGTTTCGCTAGTAAAAGCACAGTAGTTTCGTCCAAAACAAGAAGGTAAATTTGACTGACTGAAACTATAGTTTTGGCACAGCGAAACTAAAAGTTAGGCAGCAAAACTGTTAAGTTCGCACGGACAGCATAACCTTACAGTTTCACAGAGAACTCAAGAAATATCGTTCAGTTTCGCTGGACAATCGGTAGTTTTGCTGAACGAACAACGAAGGTACCAAAGAGTCTTGATTAAAAATGCACACAATGAGATGTTATTAAGACGATTAAAGGATGGTCCTGAGTTTGAAACTCACTTGCAAACATGAATCAACAATTAATCAGTAACAACAACACAGAATGACAAAATCGAAGGAGAGGGACACGGAGAAGCCCTAAGGAGCGTCACTGGTCGATTGTGCGAAAGTGAGATTTTAGTTTCTCAAAAGACTTAAATAGCATATAGTTTTGAAGCTAGCAAAACTGTAGTTTCGCCAGATGAATCTATAGTTTCGCTAAGCGAAGTTGCAATTTCGTCAGATGGAGTTCAGATCAAAAAGACATCGCATAGGATGAGAATGCTAAGCGAAATTGCAATTTCGTCTTGTGAAACAAATAGCGAAAGTATAGTTTTGCTTTTTTAAAACAACAAATACTGAGATCAAAATGATGAGAGATCACATCCTCAAGATATGTATTAGCACAGAGATGAATTTAGTCATCAACCGGCAATGAGGTCATACCAATAACTGAATCTAATCATAGTCTTTGAATGATTTTTTGAAATTCTTAAACAGATCAATAACGATTGATGATATGTTTGTCCACTTAAACCCAAGCCTTATCTTTTTCAACAAACATCATATGATTCATTAAGGTTGATTAGATTCTTTAGAATGTTAGGACCCCACAATCATTTGGCAAAAACCCTCACCCAACCTCAGGATTTCTTGAATTTATAATGATCTTTATAGAGCAAGGCATGTGCATTAGTGTGCAAGTGATTATCAACAGAATATTGCAATTTGTGATGAGTTCATCGCTTAGAAGATTGACACAACTTAGACCAAAAGAGTGAGATCTCCAGGTCTATACTCACGTATAACAGATGAGAGCACCATTAAAATATGTGCCGATGAGAGCTCAGGTCAGTACTACCGTACAGCAGAGGAGATCATCACTCTAGGTCAGTACTACCATACAGCAGAGGAGATTAGCACAAGTATAGACACAAATGTACAAGACATGGGACAAAGATAAATTCTCAATCCACTTTTTGTCAGGACTCAATTTTCGTGCAGGCCAAAATGGTTGCGTAAATCCAGACATCCTTAAGCAGAGATTTTAGAATTTAATTTATATCGTTGTTGTATACTTTATTCTTCAGGCTGAGTCTACTAAGCATATCATTAAAGAATCTTTTTTACCCTTTTTTATAACATGCAATTAAACATAAGATGTAAATCAAAGAGCAGTATCAGTTGCTATCGTTTCTCATTTTAAGTACCAGTCATGCATAAATGAACATATCCAGAAGATATAAAAACATTTCTCGTCATCTCAAATTCAACACCCATATTATTTATTTACTCCCCCAAAATTTTATTTTAAAAAAATATTACTATTTTTTAAAGAAAAATTTAAAAGAGAAAAGAAGGGAGGTTTAAAAGGATATTAACCCTAGCATAGAGATCAATTCTTAAAAACGAGGTTTATCAAACGTTTTTGTGAAAATATCTGCCTTTTAATGTTTTGTGTCAGTGGGAATAATATCGATAAAACCCTTTTCTTGGGCATCATGAATTGCATAGGATTTTTAGCGATCCCGATGGCTACTTCATTGACACAAAACAACGGCATGTGAAGAAAGTTGATTCGTAGTCAATCATCTGGTGTTGTATCCAAGGCCTTGGGAACAACAACTAGAGGTAGCAGTGTATTCTGCTTCCCCTGTAGAAAGAGAAATAGTGGTCTGTTTCTTGCTTTGCCATGACACAAGACAATTGCCCAAGTATTAACATCCTCCGATCACCGATTTTCTGTTTAACCTGCAACCATTAGAATCATTGTCAGAATAAGCATGTATATCAAATCCCTCTGAAAGGATACCATAAACTAAACAAGATGAGCCTTTAAGATAACGAAAAATTCTCTTGACAGCCTTCTCATGAGATTCTTTTGGGGCTGACTGATATCGAGCACAATATCCTACAACAAAAGTGATATCAGGACGACTTGCTATAAGATACATGAGGGAACCGATCATAGATCTATAAAGATGAGGATCAACAAGTTTCCCGTTCTCATCAGGAGTGACACATCTTTGAGCAGTAAAGGGAGTCAATTCAGGAGAGGCGTTATCCATCTTGAATTTCTTCAAATTTCTTTAACATACTTCTCTTGATGAATAAGAATGCCTTCATGCTTTTGTTCTACTTGTAATCCCAGAAAAAAGCACATTCCGCCCATCATACTCATTTCAAACCGATTATGCATCACTTCTTCGAACTCCCGACATAACTGAGAATTGGTGGAACCAAAAATAATATCGTCGACATAAACTTGGACAAACAATATTTCACCATTCACTTCTTTCTTGAAAAGAGTCATATCGATGGTGCCACAAGAGAAACCATTGGTTAAGAGATACTGGGTCAGGGTTTCATACTAGATCCTAGGAGCCTGATGAAGACCATATAGAGATTTGTCCAGCTTAAAGACTTTATTGGGAAAGTCAGGATCCTCAAAACCTGGTGGTTAACACACTTATATCTCCTCATCAATGTCTCCATAAAGGAAACCACACTTGACATCCATCTGATAGACCTTTAACTTTTTTATGAGCAGCATGAGCGAGAAAAATCTTGATTGCTTCAAGACGGACGACTAGAGCGAAGACTTCCGTATAGTCAATCCCTTCTTCTTGAGCAAATCCTTGCACAACTAGTCTAGACTTGTTACGCACCACCACATCATGATCATCAGGTTTGTTCTTGAACACCTATTTTGTACCAATTGGGCATTTTTAGGAGGCAGGTCAACTAAAGTCCAAACTTTTAGCTTTCTGAATTGTTGAAGCTCCAATTGCATTGACTCCACCTAGCATGGCTCCTGTAGAGCGGGATGCACATTTTTCGGGACAATTTGAGAGATGAAGCAAGAGAAGAGGCAGATATTAATCAAACCAGATTGACTCCGCATCCGGACACCATTTGTGATTGAACCAATAACATTATCAAGAGGATGATCATTCAAAGTTTTGAAGTCTGTGTCTAAAGGGAAGATGTTAGGAGAATTTTTGCTCATAGATTGTGAATGATTAGATGAGGGTGAGAGATGTGGAACATGCTGTGATGGGATAGATGTAGGTGATGAAGGAAGAGATGTGGGTGATGGAGCAGATGTTAGGGATGTAGAAATAGGTGCTGGTGACAAATCAAATGATGGAGAAGATGATCCAACATCAGCTGAAGTGGCATCATTTGCTGAAGTGATGGAATGGACATCAGATGGGGTGGATGAAATAATATTTGTTTGAACATTTGGAGCGGACGCATCATCGTCGAAAACTGGAAGATTAAAAGACTTAAACATAGTATCGGAGATAAAGAACCATGCTGGTTCAGTTTGAGCATCACAAGAATTAGACTCCTGCCAATCAACATAGAAAGACTCTTGAACGATAGTGTTCTTTTGTTATATACTCGATAGGCCTTTGAGAAGAAGAGTAACCGACAAAATAACACTCGTTAGACACAACACTGAACTTTGTCTTTTATGATTGAGTATTCAAAAGAGTGCAAGAACAACCAACTGGCCGAAAGAAGTCAATTAAAGGTTTCCTTTTATGAAGAAGTTCATAAGGAGTCTTGATTTTGTCCTTGACAATAAACACTCGATTCAGAACATATGAAGCACAATTTACTGCTTCATCCCAAAAAATAATGGGTAACGAAGATTCTATCATCATTGTACGGGCGGCTTCAATGAGAGTGTGATTCTTTCATTCAGCTACCCCATTCTGTTAAGGTGTCCTGGCAGCACTAAATTGTCTCACAATTCCCTTTTGAGCACAAAATGAATCAAGAATCTGATTTTTTAATTCAGTGCCTGCAGATCATGTATAGGTTGGACTCACCTTAGTTTAGATTATTTACTTTGATTGTAATAGGTCTTTGTGTTTTCTTTTTGTATGTATTTAGTTTATGTATTTTGGTAGTACAGCGATACTATGACTCACAGTCAGCTGATTTGTTTGTCCGACAAAACTTCTGTTTCGCCTGGCGAAACTATAGTTTCGGCAGTACAGTGTCGCTGATAGCGAAACTGTCTGCGAAACTATAGACTGCTATATATTGTTTTGATTCTTCTTATTGTAGGTAAGCTTGCAAAACCCTAATCGATTATCATTGTTGCAAGTTACCATTTCAAAGCAGTTATTACATAGAAATATCATTGTGCTTTATGTTTTGATTGTTGATAATCATTGTCTTATTATGAATGAATTCTTATTGTGGTCAATCCTCTTTGTTCTTGTTGTTTAGCATATTTTTTGGATATTGAACAATTTGTTATATCATTTGCACTGTAATACGATCACATGGACCAACAATATGGTATCAGATCATTCGTGCTCATGCTTTGTTGAGTTTTTTGGTGGTTTTTGTTCAATATCTAGTTTCAATCAATTTTCAGTTCCTTATTGGATATTTTTTATGTGGAAATTGATTGAGTTTACGTTTTTTTCGGTTGTGTAAGCCTTGCTAATCATCAGATCTCAAATTCATTGAGTTTTTGATGATTTCATACTGATTTTGGGTTGAAAAGGGTGTTAGGATCGACTAGCAAAACTACTGTTCATTCAGGGAAACTGTTAATCATCATCGAAACTGTTAATCATCATCTAGCGAAACTATGGGTGATATTGCTATTGAAATTGTTCTCTAGTTGTTTTGCGAAACTAGTCTTTTTGAACGAAAGTTCATTAGTGATTGTGAAGGGTTTACAAGCGAAATTATTGTCAAAAGTATTTTTGAACAAATGTTCAAGCTTGTTTCGTGCGAACTTACTAGCAAAACTAAGCCTATCGTGCGAAGTATTAGCTTCCTCTGCGAAAGTATTAGCGAAAGTAGTTCTCTCTGCAAAATGTTTGTGAAGTTACCTTTTTCTGTGAAATTGTCAGCGAAATTATCTCCTTTCTTGCCGAAACTACATCAATCCCCGCGAAACTACAATGTCTAAGTTAACATCACTCACACTTGCCGATCTTGAAAGTGTTGCTCCCAATAGGCCTCCGAGACTCATTAACGGAGACAATTTTGAAGATGGGAAGAGATGTCTCAAAGCTTTCTTCTTCTACACTGATCACAACCAATGGGATTGATTATTTCTTGTCCTCACATACCAAATGTCATTGTTGGTGATGTTGTCTCTCAAAATAAGGACCCGTCTTCTTTCACTGAAAAGGATCTGAAGTTGATCGATCGTGACCAAAAGGCTTTTGGTGCTTTAACTCTTTTCCAGGAACCAGACATTTACAATCGTTTTGCAAAGCATAAAAATGCTAAATCTCTTTACGATGCCCTATGTGAGTTTTATGATGGTAATGCAGATTTGGTAAAGGATAAGAGCATTCAACCTGAGAAGGAATTCAATTCCTTTGTTGGATACAAGAACAAGAGTCTGACAGATCTCACAAATCGTTTCTTGACTATTTCAAGCACCTTAAAGAAATACGATGAAAAGCTCTCCGACAGTGAACAAGTAACAGGCTTCTAGATTCTCTCCCACCTCAGTGGAGTCTTCAAGTGAGGATTGTAACATCTCGTATTTTCGTTAAATTAAAAGTTAACCTTGTTAAGTTCTTGTAAGGGCCATTTATGTCTTTTATAAAACTTTGAGGGCTTGTTATGCATGTTGAGTTAAATGGGAGTTAATAAATTAATTTGCTTAACATTGATAATAATAATAATAATATTGTTATAATAATAATAATACTAATAATAATAATTAAAGTAATAATTATAATAATAATAATAATAATAATAATAATAACAATTGTAAATTTTAATGTTAATAACAATAATAATAATTATACTAATAATAATTAATAATAGTAATAATATTATAAATAATAATAAAATTTATTATAATAATAAACTTATAATAATTTATAAAGTTAATAACCTTAAGGTGTTTAAAATTTAAGGTAATAAAGTTTAGGGAGTTAATATGTTATTTTTTAAACTCTAAATAGAAACTTTGTGCATAAAATGTCAAGAGGAAAACCGCAAGGACTAAAAGTGTAAGTTTGAAAAACACAAACCAACTTCCCCCTACCCCTCACGTTTTTCCGGCCACAACTCCGGCCACCCTCCGGCCGGAGTCCGGTGTTTCTTCGAATTGAAACCCCCAAAACCATGCCAATCGTTCCTAGACTCGAATCGAACTCAATTAACTACCTAAATCATGATTAAAACCGGTTACGAAGCTTCTCGTTCGAAGTAACTGAAGCCTTAAAGTCGTACGTGTGTCGCGGCCTTAGCATCGTCTGTTCATCATCAGTTCATCTTCAAATCGGGTAATTGAACACATGGTTATGCTCGAAATACAGTGGGGAATCAAAGCCCATGATTAACTCGAGCATTAACATCGAATCGATCGTCAATTTTGGATTTGAACAAACTAGGGTTCTTGGGGTTTGGGGGAAACCTTTTAGTTGTGTTTAAAACAATTAGAAACCAAAATGAACCACGGCCAAGGCCCTGGTTCACTGGTTAAGTTATGTCCTATAACCTTGAGGTCCCGGGTTCGAACCCGGGCTCCCTCAACTATTTTTTCAAGGTTTTTGTAAACTTTAATATTTTATAAGCACTAAATAATTTTCTGGAATTTTAATAAAATATCGATAATTAAATAAATTTTAATAAAATCTTTTTACAAATCTTATTTTAAGTTTTACTCCTATTAAAATGGCTTTTAAATCTTATTTAGTAAAATGATTTTGGTCTAAACACTACCTTTAATTTATTATTGTTTAAATCATGTTTTTATATGTAAACCTTATTAGTAATTTTAAATGGGTTAATTACATATTTTCTATTAAAAGACATGAAATAGTATATTTATTTATTATTTAGCGTATTTACAAAAACCCCCAAATTCGACCTAGAACCCTAACCCTCGCTAAATCGTTAAATTTATTATTAAACTTAAAAATCTTGTAATTATATATATATATATATATATATATCTATATATATATATATATATATATATATATATATATATATATATATATATATATATATATATATATATTATATATATATATATATATATATATATATATATTTAGGTGCCTTGTGACGTTTTATCTTGGAACGACGTTTACTATTCTTAAATAATCTCCATTATATACTTATTGCCATATGAGTTTCCTTGTCCTCTTTTTACTTTATTTCACACTATTTTGGGGTGAAACATGATACTTATACATCATACAGTTATAAACGTTTGAGACTTGTAAAGCACTTGCAATTCATCTTTATATTTTGCCATGGTTATTTGTGTGTTGTAAGTGATTATATGAGATACATAGTCTGTTTACAATCATTAACTATTGCTAGCCTGGCGACGTCTTAGATCTTTGGGCCTGACAAGCCTATTTGGTGCTAAAGCCGAGGTATTGCCAGCTCCTGATGACGTATGCGTGTTCATCATGGGAACCAAATACACTTAGCCAATCTTATATACTTGTAATCAAGTCGAGGTTTGGTTGTAACGATATGTGGTCTATAACCTTACTAACTTATGACCTTGTAACCTTATCATATTATGTATGAAAACTTTAGAAACTCGCCAACTATTTTTAGTTGACCTTTTATTTTTCTTATGTTTCAGGAAATCCCCAAGTTTAAAGTGGACTTTTGAAGCTTGCAATAAAACTAGGACTTGGACCTAGTTAAATAAATAAAATTTTATGTTATTGTTTTGATTTATGTTTGAACTTATTTCATGTTTGAGACTTATGTTTGTATTTCCTTTTGAAACTTATAATTTTAATATTTACATTTAAATATAGCGTTATGTGGTTGTGAACAATCTTAACCTTCACATCTTGATGTTTCCGCCGTCAAGGTTGGGATGTGACAGATTGGTATCAGAGCCCATAACTATAGGGATTTAGGTTATCAAAATGGTGACCTAGACTATAGCTTATGCATGAACCTCATAGAATAATATTTATATTCTTGGATATATATATTGTTTACATGCTACATAATGCTATACCATACTTATGTGCAACTTGATGCCTTGGCATAGGTATGCCTTGTAATTGTTTAAACTTTGTTACTTGTCTCCCTAAACTTACCTTGACACTTTGATTCTCCTCGAAAAATGAAACTTCTTAATCTTATTCTCGACGACACATGGAATCGTATACTATTGCTTAAGACTTTGATCTTTAGACTTATGTCTAATCTATGTAAATGTTATCAAGGATTTGATTTCATGAACCTAAGAAATTTGTGTGACACATAGACACCTGTATTCTGGATTTCCTGGCAAAAGGCCCTCGGGCTAAGGCAAGCATATCGTATAAATCCAACAGGACTAGTTATGCTTACCTGGGGATTTCTGGGATGAGTGATAAACTATGGTCAACATACACAAATTTCTAAGGCGAATGGGTCAACTTACCTTGACGTGTCAACGTTTCCAAATGGTGATGCGTTACCAAATGGAACCATTCCATGTGCCTTACAACTCTTGCCTTATCCTTGTTGAATTATAATCCTTGTTATTCTCTTTCTCGTGTTTAACTCATTTTTCATATTCCAGCATGTCTCGTCATCATGGAAAGCATGGAAGTTTTGATCGCAAGCTACCCACCATGATTGCTTGGCAAATGGCTGCTGTCATCCCGATCATGGTTGCTGAACTCAATAGCACCTTAATGACCAACTCTAGCAACAATGGTCAAGGAGAGAATAGTGCTAACCAAGGTCGCAACAACCCCACATGCACTTTCAATAACTTTAGCTCTTACAAGCCCACTAGTTTTAGTGGCAAGGAAGGAGCCACTGGTCTTCTTGAGTGGTTCGAGAGCATGGAGAACACGTTTGTCAAATGTGAGTGTCCGAGGCACTCAAAGCTCGTTATGCCACTAGCATGCTCCAACAAAGCGCTCTTACTTGGTGAAATAGTGAGAAGAGAAATCGAGGAGCCATGCTATTCTGGCACTTACTTGGAAGAGTTCAAGAACATCGCCATCGCGAAGTTCTGCCCGAGAAGAAGTTACAAACGTTGGAGGAAGAATTCTGGAACTTGAAGCAAAACGATGGTGATCATTTGGCCTACTCAACTAGGCATCATGAGTTGAGTATACTATTGCCTCATATGGTCAACACTGTCCCCCGAAACATCGAGAAGTTCATAAAGGGTGTACCACCCCAAATTCAAGATGTTGTGGTGGGTAGCCGACCCACAACTTTGGAAGAAGCCATTACTATCACCGCTCAACTCACCGAGAACCATATACGAGCGGGCACCATGTCTGTGAAGGGTGCAAAGAAGGTGGAAAAGACGGCTACCGAGGTTGTTAAGGAGACCAAAGCTGAACCGTCTAACAACAACAACAAGCGCAAGTGCACCCCGGCACGCAACTATGTCGTGACTGCACCCAAACAACCCCAAAGATAACTTGTACCTGCGGCTAAACCTGTGGCACAAGTGCCTAGGGCTAGGGCTTATGCTGGTCCTCAGCCTATGTGCAACACTTGTAGGTATCATCATCCGGGGAATCAACCATGCCATATATGCACCTTATGCGGTAAATATGGTCATTTGGTGGCGACTTGCCACCATGCACCTAACAATGCCGCCGTGGTCACAAACCGTGTTTGCTACAACTATGGGGAACCTGGTCATTTTCGCCCACCATGCCCTCGTCTTGTGGGTAATGTTCCACAAGCCCGAGGACGTGCTTTCAACATCAACGCAAATCAAGCACAAGCAAACAACGATGTGGTGAATGGTATGTTCCTTATTAATAAAACTTATGCCTATGTCCTATTTGATTCTGGAGCCGATAAGATTTTGTTTCGTTAGAGTTTGAACCCATATTTGATAAGCCACATATGAAACTAGAAAGACCTCTTACCGTTGAAGTTGCCGATGGAGAACCGATCACCATTGACGTCATTATTCGTGATTGCATCTTAAGTCTTGACACGCATGATTTTCTTATCGATCTTATCCCTATGAAACTTGGGAGCTTCGACATCATCATTGGTATGGATTAGTTAGCCAAACACCATGCCGAGATCATTTGTTTCGAGAAGTGCATCCGTATACCATTACCTTCTGGAGATACTTTGAAGGTGTTCGGTGAAAAATCTTCCAAAGGACTTAAACTCATGTCTTGCACTCAAGCCCGAAAATGCTTAAGCAAGAAGTATATGGCTTTCTTGGCTTACGTGGTCAACACGAAAGTCAAAGGGAAAGAACTTAAGGATGTCCCTATCGTACGAGACTTTCCTGAAGTATTTCCCGATGACCTTAGTGGTCTACCTCCCATGCGTGAATTTGAGTTTAAAATTGACTTGATACCGGGAGCAAACCCTGTGGCTACGTCACCATATTGACTTGCACCATCTGAAATGCAAGAACTCTCTAGTCAACTTCAAGAGCTATCCGAGAAGGGCTTCATCCGTCCTAGTTCTTCACCTTGGGGTGCACCTGTTCTTTTCGTGAAGAAGAAAGATGGATCATTTCGTATGTGCATCGATTATCGTGAGCTTAACAAGCTTACCATCAAGAACCGTTATCCTCTTCCTCATATCGATGACTTGTTTGATCAACTTCAAGGAGCTGTCATATTCTCGAAGATTGATCTACGTTCTGGATATCATCAGTTACGAGTTCATGATGATGACATCCCAAAGACCGCGTTCCCTACTCGTTATGGGCACTATGAGTTTATGGTGATGCCGTTTGCTTTAACCAATGCTCCTGATGTTTTCATGGATCTCATGAACCGAGTATGCAAGCCTTATCTAGACAAGTTTGTGATCGTCTTCATTGATGACATACTTATCTACTCCAAATCCAACACCGATCATGAACTGCATTTGAGATTGGTTCTTGAGTTGTTGAAGAAAGAGCAATTGTACGCATAGTTCCCGAAGTGTGACTTCTGGCTCGAGGAAGTTCAATATCTAGGACATGTGGTGAATAGCCAAGGAATTCATGTTTATCCTACAAAGGTGGAAGCTGTGAAAAATTGGTGTGTTCCTACAACTCCTAACGAAGTTCGTTCTTTCTTGGTCTTGCTGGTTATTATCGGCGATTCATTGCCAACTTCTTGAGGATCGCGAAGCCGCTCACTTCTTTGACACAAATTAATAAACCGTTCGAGTGGGATTCCGAGCAAGAAGAAGCTTTTGAAGCGTTAAAGCACAAGTTGTGCAATGCTCCTATCTTGACACTACTCGATGGAAATGACGATTTCACCGTGTATTGTGATGCATCTAAAAAGGCCTTGGTTGTCTTCTCATGCAACGAGGGAAGGTCATAGCTTATACATCAAGACAATTGAAGGTCCACGAGGTGAATTACACAACACACGATCTCAAGCTTGGTGTTGTTTTCTTTGCTTTAAAGATTTGGAGACACTACTTGTATGGTACGCAATGTATAGTCTACACTGATCACAAAAGCCTTTAACACGTTTTCAATAAAAAGATCTTAATATGAGACAACGTTGTTGGGTGGAGTTGATTAATGATTATGATTGTGACATTCGTTACCATCCTGGTAAAGCAAATGTTGTAGCCGATGCACTAAGCCGAAAGATTCACAACAAGATGATCTCATTCCAAGAAATTCACGATCGATGTCAATGGTTTGACACTTTGGGTGAGTTCGATACTGAGATCCGACTAGATGTCAACAAGACTACCGTACTGCTACAAAACTTGAGAATAGATAGTGACATCGAGTCTAGTATCTTGGAGGCTCAACAAGTGGTGCAACAAGAAGGAAGAATGAAGGATGAGCTGGAGCCTAATCTTTTAACTCGATTGGAAACAAAACCCAATGGATTGATGTACTTCGCAAATCGAATTTGGGTTCCAAAACAATAATCTTCGTACCTTTATCATGAACGAAGCTCATCAAACTCGTTACTCTATTCATCTTGGCTCCGATAAAATGTACATGGACCTGCACGGTCAATATTGGTGGCCTAGAATGAAGAAGGATATAGCAACTTATGTAGCTAAATGCCTCACGTGTATGAAGGTAAAGCCGAACATCAACATCCAAGTAGATTACTTGAGCAACCCAAGATCCCAATGTGGAAGTGGGAACACATATCCATGGACTTTATAACCAGGCTACCCCGAACCTCTCGAGGACATGATAGCATATGGGTGATCATTGACCGATTGACCAAATCGGCATATTTTATACCCATACGCGACACTTACAAGACATCAAGGTTAGCTCGTATATACATTGATGAGATTGTAAGTCGTCATGTGGTACCTCTGCACATCATATCCGACCAAGACGCTCGTTTCACTTCACACTTTTGGTCGTCTATGCAAGAACTCTTGGGTACTCAATTGGACCTAAGCACAGCTTACCATCCTCAAACTTATGGTCAAACCAAGCGAACGATCCAAACCTTGGAGGATTTGCTACGCCTGTCTGTTCTTGACTTTGGTGGTGTTTGGGATACGCATCTACCGCTCGCGGAATTTTCGTATAAAAATAGTTATCACTCGAGTATCAAGATGGCACCATTTGAAGCACTTTATGGTCGTAAATTTCGTTCACCGATCTATTGGACCGACATTGGTGAAAATTTCATCAGTGGTCCTGAACTTATACAAGAGACGACCGATAAAGTTTCCATCATCCGCAAGAACCTTGAAGTGGAAAGAAGTCGTCAAAAGAGCTATGCTGATAAGTGACGTAAGCCATTAGAATTTCAAATTGGGGATATGATTCTTCTAAAGTTCTCACCATAGAAAGGTGTTGTCCGCTTTGGAAAGAAAGGCAAACTGGCTCCAAGATTTGTAGGACCTTTCAAAATCCTGAAAAGGATTGGGAAAGTGGCTTTTAAACTGGAACTACCTTCCGACCTCAGTGGAGTTCATCCTGTGTTCCACGTCTCAAATTTGAGAGAGTGCTTGGCTGACGAAAGTCTGCATGTTCCATTGGAAGACATTCATATTGACGAGTCATTGCACTTTGTTGAGAAACCCGTTGAGGTCAAGGATCGCATCATGAAGAAGACTAGAACCACAACTACCCCAATTGTCAAGGTTCGTTGGGAGAATAAGCGTGACGCTGAATTTACTTGGGAGCGTGAAGAACATATGAAGAAGAAGTACCCGCATTTGTTTGTATAGTTTCATTTCTCTTAATTTCGGGACGAAATTCTTTTAAGTTGGGGAGATTGTAACATCTCGTATTTTCGTTAAATTAAAAGTTAACCTTGTTAAGTTCTTATAAGGGCCATTTATGTCTTTTATGAAACTTTGAGGGCTTGTTATGCATGTTGAGTTAAATGGGAGTTAATAAATTAATTTGCTTAACATTGATAATAATGATAATAATATTGTTATAATAATAATAATACTAATAATAATAATTAAAGTAATAGTAATAATAATAATAATAATAATAATTGTAAATTTTAATGTTAATAACAATAATAATAATTATACTAATAATAATTAATAATAGTAATAATATTAGTAATAATAATAAAATTTATACTAATAATGATACTTATAATAATTTATAAAATTAATAATCTTAAGGTGTTTAAAATTTAAGGTAATAAAGTTTAGGGGGTTAATATGTTATCTTTTAAACTCTAAATAGAAACTTTGTGCATAAAATGCCAAGAGGAAAGCCGCAGGGACTAAAAGTGTAAGTTTGAAAAACCCAGACCAACTTCCCCCCACCCCTCACGTTTTTCCGGCCACAACTCCGGCCACCCTCTGGCCGGAGTCCAGTGGTCCTAAAATCCTCTTTTTCTTTGAATTGAAACCCCCAAAACCATGCCAATCATTCCTAGACTCGAATCGAACTCAATTAACTACCTAAATCGTGATTAAAACCGGTTACGAAGCCTTCTCGTTCGAAGTAACCGAAGCCTTAAATTCGTACCTGTTTAAGTGTTAAATCAAAATAATAATCGAATTAACTTAACTTGAACCATCTCTTATCCATCAGTATCGATTACAACGTTCACTTTCACCTAAAACAAGCCCAAACATCAACTTTGATTACCCACTTAGTCGCGACCTATCTTCTACTCGAACACCATTTTCTGGACTTCAATACCTGAAATTCATAAAGGGCTTTTGTACAACAAGCTTCTTGGAAACTTCCTGTGCAACAAATTTGTTTAACATCATGGTTTGAACACCGAACCAGTCATACGTGTGTCGCGGCCTTAGCATCGTCTGTTCATCATTAGTTCATCTTCAAATCGGGTAATGAACACATGGTTATGCTCGAAATACAGTGGGGAATCAAAGCCCCATGATTAACTCGAGCATTAACATCGAATCGATCGTCAATTTTGGATTTGAACAAACTAAGGTTCTTGGGGTTTGGGGGAAACCTTTTAGTTGTGTTTAAAAGAACTAGAAACCAAAATGAACCACGGCCAAGGCCCTGGTTCACTGTTTAAGTTATTGTCCTATAACCTTGAGGTCCCGGGTTCGAACCCGGGCTCCCTCAACTATTTTTTCAAGGTTTTTTTAAGCCTTAATTTAATTATGGAAAATTTAAATAACTATAAAAAATGTTTCTGTAAACTTTAAATATTTTATAAGCACTAAATAATTTTCTGGAATTTTAATAAAATATTGATAATTAAATAAATTTTAATAAAATCTTTTTACAAATGTTATTTTAAGTTTTACTCCTATTAAATGGTTTTTAAATCTTATTTAGTAAAATGATTTTGGTCAAAACACTACCTTTAATTTATTATCGTTTAAATCATGTTTTTATATGTAAACCTCATTAGTAATTTTAAATGGGTTAATTACATATTTTCTATTAAAAGACATGAAATAGTATATTTCTTTATTATTTAGCGTATTTACAAATACCCCCAAATTCGACCTAGAACCCTAACCCTCGCTAAATCGTTAAATTTATTATTAAACTTAAATCTTGTAATTATATATATATTTAGGTGCCTTGTGACGTTTTATCTTAGAACGACGTTTACTATTCTTAAATAATCTCCATATATACTTATTGCCATGTGAGTTTTCTTGCCCTTTTTTTACTTTATTTCACACTATTTTGGGGTGAAACATCATACTTATACATCATACAGTTATAAACGTTTGAGACTTGTAAACCACTTGCAATTCATCTTTATATTTTGTCATGGTTATTTGTGTGTTGTAAGTGATTATATGAGAGACATAGTTTGTTTACAATCATTAACTATTGCTAGCCTAGCGACGTCTTAGATCTTTGGGCCTGACAAGCCTATTTGGTGCTAAAGCCGAGGTATTGCCGGCTCCTGATGACGTATGCTTGTTCATCATGGGAACCAAATACACTTAGCCAATCTTATATACTTGTAATCAAGTCGAGGTTGGTTGTAATGATATGTGTTCTATAACCATACTAACTTATGACCTATGACATGAATTGCTACTTGTAACCTTATCATATTATGTATGAAAACCTTGGAAACTCACCAACTATTTTTAGTTGACCTTTTATTTTTGTCATGTTACAGGAAATCCCCAAGTTTAAAGTGGACTTTTGAAGCTTGCAATAAAACTAGGACTTGGACCTAGTTAAATAAATAAAATGTTATGTTATGTTTTGATTGATGTTTGAACTTATTTCATGTTTGAGACTTATGTTTGTATTTCCTTTTGAAACTTATAATTTTAATATTTACATTTAAATATAGCGTTATGTGGTTGTGAACAATCTTAACCCTCACATCTCGATGTTTCTCGCTGTCAAGGTTGGGGTGTGACAAGGATGCTAAAACAAGAAAGAGGGTTCACAGACTACAAGTTGATGGATATTATCAATAAGCTGAAATCCTTTGAGTTGGACATGAAGAGACGGGAATTTAACCAGACCATGATGCCTACATCTGGTTTCTCTCAAAATGCTGCTTTATTATCATCCGCTGCTAGCTCTCAAATACAAAATTCAATTCAAGGAAGAGTTAATGTAAGTAATTTCTCAGGAGGAAATGTTACAGTTGGAAGAGATTAGATTAATTAAAGGCGAATGTTGAAACTTCAGTTCCATCAGAATCAATGGCCCTCTTTGGAATGTTTGTTCAAAGTTATGAAGCACTTGTGGCGAGAGAGTAAAATGGAAAAGGAATGACAATGGAAGACATGCATCAGGTAGATCATGATGATCTTGAAGAAACTGACATCCAGCGGCAAATGGCAATGTTGACTCTTAGAGCTCGAAAGTTTATAGAGCGTACTGTAAGGAACTTCGACGGACAAACTTCTAATTCAAAACTGGGATTTGATAAGTCAAAACTGAGATGTTTCAACTGTAAACAATTGGGACATTTCAAACGTGAATGTCCATCACCAATTGTCACTGATTCCAGCAATTAAAGAGTTCCAAGATTAACAGCTGAGAATGAGAAGGAAGATGTGAATCATAAAAAAGAGACTGCATTGATTTCTAACTTTGTTTGGAATGCTGAGGTTGAGGAAACAAGGACTAAGATAAATCATGCTTTGGTTGCTGAGCTTGTTGAAGGGAAAGAGAAGGAAGATGGTAAAGATGGATTTGACCTTTTCAGGGAATTCAAAGAGGAAGTTGTGTTATCTATGAATGAGAAAGAATAGAAAGATGCTGGAATAAAGGTAGGTAAATCTGCAGGTCTAAAGCAGGAAGGACGTTCATGCGCTGGGCAAAGAAAGGATTATGATGATGATACTACCACCGTTGAGGAAAGCAAGTCAAGTACTCCAGTGTGCCAATGTGAAAAGGCCTTAGCAACTGGAAGGATGGTGATGGGACTTCCATATGAGGTAATTCAGGATATGTGCTCATCTGCTTGTAAAATAAGATTATTTGGGATTTATAAATCTAATTGACTATTAATTGATAATGAAAATGATTAAAATGAATCAATGAATCAAAATTTTGTTAAATTAAATGAGGCTTTAAAAGAAAATGATCATTTAAAACGAATCGTTTTGGAAAAAAATGTTGAGATTTACACTTTGATCGAAAGAGTTGCCCTTGCTGAATTTGAAACTAGCAAACTTCAGTCAAAGTTAGACAAATGGACCATATCAGGAATGAAACATGATGATCTATGTAAATCTGAACGGGGAGCTAGGATTAAAACGGGATTGGGTTATGAAAATGTAAAGGTTTATCATCCGGCTAGTACATACTGTTATTCTCCTATGCCTGTTCCTCATACTTCTAATGATTTAATCAAAACATATACTGACAGTATGTTTGCAGGTGTAGAGGGGGTTAACTCTAAGCACGTTCGTGATGACTACGACTATGGACCAACTAGTGGGCTTGGATGCACTAGTATTAGTACACCTGATTGTCAGCAGTCTGTTTTAGATCACAAGTCTAGTTTAAATTCTGTTTTTGTTTCTAGTTCTCCTGTAATAGACTCTGTAGTTTCATGTTCTCATGATGGTTCTATTTCATCTTTTAATTCAGTACATTGTGGTGATGTCATTTGTTCTGGTGATGATACTGGTGCAACTAATCTTTTTACAAGGTCGACCGAGCAAATTAAAACTAATTGTTTTGAAAAATCTTTTCCATCCTATTCCATCTTTCACTCCATTAAATATGTCGTTATCAAATGATAGAATTACCACTTCGTTTGAAACTAGCACTAGTGGAACTAGTTCTACTTGTACGTCAGACGATCATTCATCTGTTTTTGTAAATAATAACTCTTGTTCACATAAACTTCGACCTCGTGGCATGTATGAGACATTTAGTGACATTGATTCTAGCGTATTTGAATGTGATGAGGAAATTATTATTGATCATATTCTTACCTCATCATATCACAGCCCTAGACACAAACCTCATAGTTTCAGATGTGGTCAAGAGGACCATCTTGTCAAGAATTGTCCTAAATTGCTTCATGGTCATCTTAATAGGAACTATTTTGAAATAAATTAACAAAATTGGTTAATAATTTCTTTTGCAAAAAATCTGCTTCTTCTAAAGATAAAGTTGTTCAATCTTAGGTTCCTATTTCACCTGGTTAATTTGTTTGTTATTTCATTTCAAGAGTCATCCACTAAGATTGTAAACAGCGTGTGGCATGTAGATAGTGGATGCTCCAAACATATGACAGGGTTGAAAGACTTGCTGACCAATTATCAGATTATAGATGGAGGATATGTTGCTTTTGCTAGTGACAAAAACGGTGGAAAGATGAATGGTCAAGGAGAAGTTACCAATGGTTCTTTAACTTTGGAGAAAGTCGACTATGTTCCTGAGCTGGCATTTAATCTTCTGAGTGTTACTCAGATCTGTGATAAAGACATTCTAGTCTTGTTTAATTCGATGATTGTCTATTTTTAAAATTTGAGGTTGATATTCCAGATGATTTGATTCTTATGTGTGCTCCAAGAAAACATGACACATATCTTCTTGATATGAACTCCAGCGAGTCAAAGTCTACTGCAACTTGTCTTCTTTCTAAAGCTTCAACCTTTGAGTCTCTTTTATGGCATCGTTGACTGGGCCATGTTAATTTTAAAATAATAAACAAATTAGTCAAAAACAATTTCGTAAGAGGACTCCCATTAAAAGAATTTTTTGTGAATGAAAAATGTATGGCTTGTGCCAAGGGCAAAACAACACAAGAAACCACATAAGCCCAAACTTGAAAACAACATAACTTGTCCTCTCGAGTTGTTACATATAGATTTGTTTGGCCCAATTAGCATTAAATCTATTGCTAAAATATCTTTTTGCCTTGTTTTTACATATGATTTCTCAAGATATTCATGGGTGAGATTTCATGCACACAAAGGAGAGGTTGATGAAGAATTGCAGAAAATTCTTTCTATCGAGACAATCAGCAAGAGAAAGGTTCTGGGTCTGAGAAGTGATAATGGCACTAAATTCAAAAGTCAAATTCTTGATTCATTTTGTGCTCAAAAGGGGATTGTGAGACAGTTTAGTGCTGCCAGGACACCTCAACAAAATGGTGTAGCTGAATGAAAGAATCGCATTCTCATTAAAGCTGCACATACAATGCTGATAGAATCTTCGTTACCCGTTATTTTTTGGGCTGAAACTATGAATTGTGCTTCATATGTTCTAAACCGAGTGTTGATTTTCAAGGACAAGATGAAGACTCTGTATGAATTTTTCACAAGAGGAAACCTCTAATTGACTTCTTTCAGCCATTTGGTTGCTCTTGCACTCTTCTAAATACTCAATCTCAAAAGACAAAGTTTGGTGCCATGTCTGACGAGTGTTACTTTGTTGGTTACTCTTCTTCTCATAAGGCCTATTGAGTATATAAGAAGAGAGCATGTATTTTTCAAGAGTCGTTCTATGTTGATTGGCAGGAGTCTAACTCTTCTAATGTTCGATCTGAACCAGCATTGTTCTTTGACTCCGATACTGTGTTTAATTCTTTTAATCTTCCAGTGTTTTACGATGATGCATCCATTCCAAATGTTCAAACTAATATTATCTCCTCAACCCTATCTCCTGCTCATTCCACCTCTTTAGTAAATGTTGCCATTTCAGCTGATGTTGGATCATTTTCTCCATTACTTGTTCTGTCAGCAACACTTGTTTCTACTTCACTAACTAATCCTTCTTCACCAACATCTCTTCCTTCATCACCTACATCTATCCCCTCACAACCTTTTCCATCCCTCTCACCCTCATCTAATCATTCATAATCTGGTTTGATTAATATCTGCCTCTTCTCTTGCTTCATCTCTCAAACTGTCCAGAAAAATATGCATGCCACTCTACAGGACCCATGCTGGGTGGAGTCAATGCAATTGGAGCTTCAACAAGTCAGAAAGCTCAAAGTTTGGACCTTGGTTGACTTGCCTCCCAATAAATGCTCAATTGGTACAAAATGGGTGTTTAAGAACAAACCGGATGATTGTGGTGTAGTGGTGCGTAACAAGTCTAGATTAGTTGTGCAGGGTTTTGCTCAAGAAGAAGGGATTGACTATATTGAAGTCTTTGCTCCAGTCGCCCGTCTTGAAGCAATCAGGATTTTTCTTGCTCATGCTGTTCATAAACAGTTCAAGGTCTATTAGATGGATGTCAGGTGTGCTTTCCTTTATGGAGACATTGATAAGGAGATATATGTATGTCAACCACCAGGTTTTGAGGATCCTGATTTTCCTGATAAAGTCTTTAAGATGGACAAATCTCTGTATGGTCTTCATCAGGCTCCTAGGATCTGGTATGAGACCATGACCCAGTATCTATTAAGCAATGGTTTCTCTCGGGGCACCATCGATATGACTCTTTTCAAAAAGGAAGTGAATGGTGAAATGTGTTTGTCCGAGTTTATGTCGATGATATTATCTTTGGCTCCACCAATTCACTGTTATGTCGAGAGTTTGAAGAAGTGATGCGCATTCGTTTTGAAATGAGTATAATGGGAGAAATGTGTTTCTTTCTTATATTACAAGTAGAACAAAAGGATGAAGGCATTCTAATTTATCAAGAAAAGGATGTTAAAGAAATCTTGAAGAAATTCAAGATGGATGACGCTTCTCCTGAAATGACTCCCTTTACTGCTCAGACATGTCTCACTCCTGATGAGAATGGGAAATCTATTGATCCTCATCTCTACAGATCTATGATTGGTTCTCTCATGTATCTTACGGTAAGTCGACCTGATATCACTTTAGTTGTAGGATATTGTGCTCGATATCAGTCGGCCCCAAAGGAGTCTCATGAGAAAGCTATCAAGAGAATTTTTTTGTTATCTCAAAGGCTCATCTCGTTTCGGTCTTTGGTACCCTTATGGAGGGAATTTTGATTTACATGCTTATTCTGACAATGATTCTAATGGTTGCCGGTTAAACAGAAAATCAGTGTCTGGAGGGTGTCAATACCTGGGTAATTGTCTGGTGTCTTGGCAGAGCAAGAAACAGACCACTGTCTCTCTTTCTACAGGAGAAGCAGAATACATTGCTAGTTGTTGTTCCTAAGTCCTTTGGATACAACACTAGATGATTGACTATGAAATTAATTTTCTCCACACGCCATTGTTTTTGTGTCAACGAAGCTACCAATGGAATAGCTAAAAATCCTATTCATCATTCCCGAACCAAGCACATCGAAACACGGATTCATGCAATTCGTGATGCACAAGAAAAGGGTTTTATCGATATTATTCCTATTGATACAAAAAATCAAAAGGCAGATATTTTCGTGAAAGCTTTCGATAAACCTCGCTTTTATGAATTAATCTCTATGTTAGGGTTAATATCTTTTTAAACCTCCTTCTTTTTTCACTTAATAAAAAAATATAACAAATAAAAATATATATAAATATTTATAATCTTTTAAAATTATAATAATAATAATATTAACCTTTTAAAATAAAATTTTGGGGGAGCATCAAAAATCTGGGTGTTAATTTTGAAATAGCGAGAAATGATTTTATATCTTCCGGATATGTTCATTTTTGCATGATTGGTACATAAAAATGGGAAATGATAGTAACTGATGTTGTTATCTAATTCACATCTTATTTTTAAAAGCACATATAATGGTCAAATAACAGATTCTATAACGATATGCATGATAGACTCAGCCTGACAAATAAAGTAAGCAGAAGCATTTTGATTTAAATTAAATCTCTGCTTAAGGTTTCTAGATTTTCATGATCATTTTGACTTGCACGGAAACTAAGTCCCGACAAAAAGTGGATTGAGAATTGATCTTATGCTCATGTCCTGTACATTTGTGTCTTGTTCTTGTGCTAATCTCCTATGATGTACAGTGGTACTGACCTGGAGTGATGATCTCCTCTGCTGTACGGTGGTACTGACCTAGAGCTCTCATCGGCACATGATTAAATGGTCATCTCCTTTGTTTTACGTGAGTATAGACCTGGAGCTCTCACCTATTTGATGTAAGTTGTATCAAATCATCTAACGGTGATTTGATATCTGAATGCAATATTCTAATAATAATCACTTGCACACTAATGCACATGCCTTGCTCTTTAAAGATCGTTTCAAAATTAAAGAAATCCTGAGGTTGGGTGAGGGTTTTTGCCAAAATGATTGTGGGGTTCTAACATTCTAAAGCATTTAATCGAACCTTAACGAATCATATGCTGCTTGTTGAAAAAGACAGGGCTTGAGTTTAAGCGGACAAACATATCATTAATCATTATTGATTTGTTAAGAATTTCAAAATTATTAAGATTGTGATTCGTTTCAGTCATCAGTATGATCTCATTGTCGGTCGATGATCTAATTCATCACTATGCTATACTTATCTTGGGGATGTGATCTCTGATCAATTTTGATCTCAGTTATCATTTATGTTTAAAAAAAGGTGATGTCAGCGATACTATATCTTCGCTACTTGTTTTGCTAGACGAAATTGCAATTTCGCTCAACTTTTTCATCCAATAAGATGTTTAGTGAAAATACAATTTCTCCCAGTGATACTAATATTGTTTATAATAACACATTTTCAGTTTATTTGGTTGTGTCTCTTCGATGTCTTCGCTGTTCATCCAGCGAAACTACCGATTATCCGACGATACTAAACAAAAGTTCTTAATATTTCAGCGAAACCGTAAGGTCATTCTGTCCAAGCGAACTTAACATTTTCGCTGACCAAGCTTCAGCTTCGCCTGCTATGAACGAAAGTTCTTATAGTTTCGCCCGGTCGAAACTACCTTTCATTTTTAGCGAATCTGATATGTTATAGCTAGCGAAACTACACTTTCGCCCGCCAAAACTGTCTGCGAAACTATACTTTCGGCTAGCGAATTTAGTTTTTTTATTATTTTCTTAAAATTTTTATTTTTATTTATTCTTTTCTTAATTCCTTGAATTCTTATTCAACTTATTTGGTCTCCTTCTCAGGTTCAAACGGCTAACTTAAAGTTTAATGAGAGGAATAACATCATTCCTATTCTGGATGATGCACATCCTAAAGCTGTCGGGTTTAGAGACTATATTAGATGGTTGCAAAGATCACCCATAGCTTATGTTGTATCTCATTCCACCACCATATGTGATATTCATATTAGAGATTTCTGGAGATCTACTAAGTATGATACACAAGGGAATACACAAAGAATTACTGCTAAAGTCTTAGATCACGAGGTGACCATTACTGCTAAGATTGTTTCGAGGATTTTGAGGCTAGAAGAGGATTCTGGAGACGATGTTTCTATGTCCGATTCAAAGGTGTTTGAGGCATTCAAAAGCATGGGCTATGAGGGGCCAGCTTTTGGTTCCCGAAAGGAGATCAAGAAGTCATTTCTGTCCAAGGAATGGAGATTTATTGCTCATGTCTACATCATGTGTCTTGATCACCGTAAAGGTGGATCAGACATGCTAAATATTGACTGTGTTGATCCATATGTACCTAGTTTACGATCTTAATGTAATATGTCTGTCATGTCCTAAATGTAATGAAACGAATGAGTTGAATGAAACATAATATGTGGTTGTTGATCTTAATGTTTAATGTTTCAGTGTATGTTTTAATGTTTATCATTTATTAACGCATATTGAACCAACTATATAGGTTGGTGGTTGTTTGAATAGATCTTAGTCAAGTAATGATTGAGAAACATATTCAAATTTAGTCGTATGAAGTTTTCACGCGAATGGACCATGCTAATGGTTCATACGCATGAATACTTCATGCTAATGGACCAGTCGCACGACTGAACCAGGAGACTAGATCAGTCGCACGACTGAGACATACGGATGACTCAATCGCACGACTGAGACATACGGATGACTCAGTCGCACGACTGAACCTTCAGTCGTGTAATTGACTCAGTCGCATGCTTTAGTCGCACGACTGAACCATCCTAATGGTCCAGTCGTATGATTGACTAACCCTAACATATAAATACCACTTAATTCATGGAAAAATGTAAGACTTTCAAATTTTGGACTCCTACTCGTACCCTAGCCATCCAGAACGTCCAAGAAAGCCAGTCCAAGTTCATAGATCGTTCTTGATCGATTCCTATTTGTTCTTAACGTTTAGTTTATTCTTATATTGATCAGGTTAATGTTCTCACGGATTGGATCGCCAATCAAGTAGGATTCTGCACTATTTGAGTTGGTATACACGTAAATCAGTTAGTACTCCATCCGGTACACGGTCCCTAACAAGTGGTATCAGAGCTTTGGCTCTTGATTTATGTGTGATTCAATCGATTTTGATATAAAAATTTTGTTTTTCACTCAAAAACGCAATCTTTTTGTGTCAAAACGTGTTTTAGACATCTCCAGGTCAAAAAGTTAACATTTTCCGGCATATGGCAATTAGGGTTAGTGAGAAATTCGTGTTTTTGCGTCAAAATACCTTAAACCCTCGAATTCTCAAAATTCAGCAGCTTCAGTCTCACGATTGACTCAATCGCACGACTGAATCCATACGCATCCCTCATACGCACGATTGGACTTAGTCGTTCGTCCACTCGTACGACTAAATTGCCTATTCACATTGTTCATCCGCACCTGTCCATTCTCATTGTTCATCCGCACCTGTCCATTCGCACGATTGAGCCATCCGCATTTGCTCATTCGCACGTATGAGCCAACCGCATTGTTCAATCGCATGAACTGTTCAATCGCATTCCTTCATTCGCACAAGTAAAACAGTTTGTTCTAAAGTTCAAAGTCGATAGTAATGGAGGATCAATATTCAGCATTCACCGCAGGAAGGGATTTTAAGATTCAAAATTTGTTGCTTCTAGAAAACGAAGTGGGAAATCATAACAAGCCCCCTAAGCTCATAACGTTAAATGATTATCCACAATGGAAGCAAAGATTTGAGATTTACTTAAATGGAGTAGATCCCAATCTGTGGAGTTGATAGAGACAGGATATAGCATGCCTGTAGGTGCAGATGGAGTCAAACTTACCTTAGGCGGTATGACTGACGGCCAAAAGGTAAAGTACAATGCAGAGAAGAAAGTATATGCATTGCTAACTCAGTCAATTCCTAAGGACATCTTCCATCAATTTTCTGAGAACAAGCAAGCTAAGAAGTTGTGGGATGCATTGGAAAAGAGGTATGAAGGAAATGCATCGTTAAAAGCTCTAAAGGCTAAAGCGTTAAAGGAGTTTGACAACTTCTCGTCAATGGGAAAGGAGAGCTTGGATGACGTCATTGATCGGTTCTACCACTTGATGAGTGAGCTGCACACTCATGGAGTCACCATATCTTTGGAAGACAAAGTTTCAAATTTTGCAGATGGGTTGCCTGAGAAGTGGGTTTCGTTTGTTTCCAACCTAAGACCGAATGATATGCTGGGGAAGTTAGATATCAACGACTTCATTCTGAAACTGAGAGAGGAAGAGTTGAGGATGAAGTACAGGGCCCAAAAGTCTTCATATGATCAGAATCTGACACTGTACAACTCAACTCCACAAGCCAAAACATTTGGAGCGCCACTTCAAACGGCATTTGTGTCCAGTTCAGCTGGTCCATCTCAAGCTACCACATCAGGATCTAACACGTCAGGGTCATCTTGTACCCAATACATAGCACCTGAAGCCAATGCTACAAATCTGAAGACCAAGAATCTCAAGAATGTGACAGTGGAGGTAGCAAAGGAACACATGGATCTCTTAGCAGTAGTTGTTCACTCCTATGATGGCCTAGTTGCTGGGAAGATTGGGAACTACCATATGGCAGATGAGGACTACGAGCAGGTAGACGAGACAGAGCTGGAGAGAATGGACATCATGTTGGCCTTAGCAAGTGCGGTTCGGAGAGCTAAGAAGTTTGTCAAGAAGACCGGACAGAACTTGTTGCTACGAAGGATACAACTTTTCGTTTTCACAAGACCAAAGTTACCTGCTTCAACTATGGGGAAAAGGGGCACTTCAAACGTGAATGTCTGAAGCCAAGAAGACAGGAAATAGGAATCCATTCTAATCTTTCACTCATCAGGATAAACCCACAAGCAGTCCTACTTCGTCAAGCAAGGATCCTAAAGCCTTGACTGCTCACGATGATGAAGGACAAGATTGGAGCTTTCGGTTTGTGTCTCCAGTTGAATCCAACATTGCTAGTGTGGAGGATTTAGATGACGACTTAGCAAGCGAAGGTGATATTGCAGTAGAACTTGCGATGTCAAATATTGAAGAAACTGCAACTATGGTTGATCACCAACCTGAGGAAAGGACAAGTTCGACAAGTTCAACAAGTTCAGAATCACCAAAACCAAAAAAGTCAGACTTTGCTTTGATGGTTGATTCAACCGCACCATCTCAGGTAAGTTCCATTACTCAACTTTTCAATAATCATGCTTGTTCTAATTGTAATAAATTTAGGGAAAGTATTTATTTGAAATTTTCTAGGTTATAAGATCATAATGATAGCTTAGTAAAGGACTTGCAACTATGCACAGAAGCAAATAGAGTTTTAAAACAAAATGAACACAGTTATAAAGAAAAGATAGAACTTTTGAATAAACAACTTAGGGAAACTGAAGTTGTAGCTTTTAACCAAGCTAATGACATTAAGTTCTATCTAAACTCCCTAGAAGACACTAAGAAACAAAAAGAAGTTTTGGAAGTAGAAGTAAATTCATTAAAACAAAAACTACATAGTTGGACAAGTTCTTCTCACATTGTCCAACACTTAGTAAGAGAACGCAATAATGGGGAGGGTTTGGGATATAAAGTGGTTCCACCACCACATGAGACCTTGATGAATGCCAAAAGTAAACCAATAAATAATAACCCTATTGGATCTAGAAAGGCTGGTGCAACCAAAACCAAGTCACTTAGAAGATTTTGGTACAACAAATAAAGGACTTCCGAAGCTAAGTGTGGAACTTCCGAAAAAAAAGGAGCTCTTCCAAAGACAAAGTGTAAAGCTTACTTCCAAAGGAAAGTTCCAACTTTCAAAGACAAAGAACCTACTTCCGAAGTTCAAGACTTAGAAAGAAAGATCTCAAGTCAACTTCCGAAGTGCAGAAGTCCTCAAGCTTCGGAAGTGTAGAAGCCTCTTCCGAAGTATAAGTGGGTTCGGAAGAACTTGTTCTTCCGAAGCCAACTTACCTTCAGAAAACACTGCTATTATCCAATGGACATAATTATGGTCTCCCTGACACTCCACTGCAAATCTCTGAGATACTGCATAGCATTTTCTCAAAAGCCATGCAGTTGACCATACTTTAATCCACTATTTACATTTTTATGTTAGTACAGTTGCCATCTTTAGTTGGTGACAAAAGTTAAGTCATGGACATATCATGCCTACCATATCTTAAATAAGACTTTATCTAAGATACCGTAACTTTAGCATTGTAGTATATGCTTAGTCTTAGATTTCCAGCTGGTATCAAAGTATATCCAGCTGTAGGATCTAGTATATATAGTCTCTTATTGTAACTCATGAATCATGCTCGTAAGAGTCCTGTAATATCTTGAGTTGAGAAGTAATATATACAAGTACCTTGAAAATTTATTTCTGTGTGTTCCTTTACTACTTATTACATTATTATCAACTCTTGTAAAAGACTTTACTTCATCTGAATTGAGTGTTTTTATAAGTGAGTTTGAGAGAAATCCAAGTGTTTCTATGACAAACCCGATCCTGCAAACCCAATCAAGGATCATGTGGTGTCCACTCCTCTTGTAAGTGATCCAGATTCCACATGTAAACCAAATGAATCCGGCACTAAACAAAAGGATGCCACTTCAAAATCAAAAGGTAAAATGCCTTGTGTTAATCTGGATGAACAATTTAAAAAGGTTAATATAAAGTCTGGTTCAACTAAGTTCAATTCTGAACCTAAACAGACCAAACATGTTAACCAATCACGCGTATCATGTCTAAGTCCAGGTAAACAAAAGAGTAAAGATGTTAATAACGTTCAAACAATTAATTTTGTTAAACAAGTTAAACCATTAAAACAGGAACTGACTAAGCCCAAACTGAATAAAGTCACACGTGTGACACACTTTTCTCAACAGAAACAGTTACACCAACATATCGATAGTAGATCTTGCTACAACTGTGGAAAGTATGGTCATATCGCGTCTTACTGTCCTTATTCTCAGACACCAAAGAAAAAGGTTGAACTTTATGACACTAAAGCGAGCTCTTCCAAAAGAAGCTCCATGACTCCACCAAAAAGAGTCAGTGAACCTAAAGCTCAACCCATCAGCCAGTCGTCTGTTTATCACAAACAGGCCTTACATAAAACTGGTTTATGGAAAGAAAAGTCCATCCCTGGATCTGATAATAAGAACAAGAAGATGAAGGATCTTCCCTCACCCTCTAATGGACAATGGGTGGAATTTATGATGTGTGATGCCTCTGGGACACCCAAGCCAGTTAAGGCTTGGGTCCCTAACCTTAACTAATGTTTTGAGTTAAATGTGTAGGGTGTTAACTATAGTGCTTAAACAAACACTTGGATTGTAGATAGCGGAGCCTCCAGGTACATGACTGGGAACAGGACACTCTTGTCAAATTTCAAACAAATAAAAGGAGGTCATGTTTCATTTGCCGAAAACAAAGGGGGTTATATCACAACTCAAGGGGAAGTGGGGAATCAGAAAGTGAAGTTTGACAAGGTAAACTATGTTCAACAACTTCAAAACAACTTGCTTTCTATTTCCCAAATATGTGATAAGGGATTTAAGGTAGTTTTCGACAATAAGAAGTGTTATGTCCTGAAAAAGGATTATGTGATTCCGGAGGACCAAGTCTTAATGTTAGCCTCAAGATATAATGACCTTTACGTCTTGGATCTATCAAAGGCCTCCACAACGGACCACCAAGTTCAATGCTTCTTGTCAAAAGCTACTGAGAAGGATTCTATCTCCTGGCATAGGAGAATGGGGCACATCAATCCACGGAAGATGAACCACTTGATCCAGAATGATCTAGTGCGAGGAGTAAACGTCAAAAACTTCCAACTCCCGGATTTTTGTGTTGCCTGCAAGAAAGGCAAATAGACTAAGAAGTCTCATAAGGCAAAGAAAGTTAATTCCATAGAACTGCCACTTCAGCTTCTTCACATGGATCTGTTTGGTCAATCAGTACAAAGCATCGCAGGCGACTTGTACTGCTATGTAGTTATAGATGACTACTCAAGATTCTCTTGGGTGATGGTTCTGAAATCAAAATCAGAAACATTGAGTCATTCAAAGAGTTAGTAACTACACTGGAGCCACTCTACAAGTTGAAGGTAAGACAAGTACGCTCAAACAATGTAACCGAGTTCAAGAATCAATAGATGGAGGTGTTTTGCAAAGAAAAGGGAATTGTGCACCAGTTCACTTCCGCCTACACTCCTCAGATGAATGGAGTTGCTGAGAGAAAGAATCGCAACTTAATAGAGACAGCACAAACAATGCTAGCAGACTCGAAACTGCCTATCCAATTTTGGAATGAGGCAGTTGCTAATGCGTGTTACACGTTAAATCGAGTTCTAGTAGTAAAACGCCATGGCAAGACGTGTTACGAGTTACTTCAACGACATAAACCAAATCTAGAGTATCTCAAACCTTTTGGCGCACCTTGCACCTTATTGAAGAAAACTCAGGAAGGTAAGTTCAGCGAGAAGGCTGAAGAGGGAATTTTTATAGGATACAACATACCGAATAAGAGAGTTTACAACAACTCAACGGGTCAGGCAGAAGTGTGGTGTAACGTGGACGTTCAGAGATACACCACCCCTCCTGCTAGAAAAGGACCCGCATTCTTTTTCAACTATGATGGATTCTTCAAGTCCTTCAACATTCCTCTCTCCACTTTTGACGATGAGTTAGCAGCCAAAATGATGTATGATGTCTTAAACACACCATCACAAGACTCAACATCATCTGGTTCACAAGGTGAATCGCGTAATCATTCAAGGGGAGCACTCAAGGTTAGTGCCTCTTCCTCTGACGATGAAGCCGTGGAAAATGATCATAACAATTAGGAGCAACAGGTTCCAACTACTACAAGTTCACAAGCATCTAACTTAGATGCCTCTGATTCTTCGGAACCTCATACTCCTACTGCCTCAGATACGGAACCAAACATTCATAATCTTGATTATGATGTGGTTATTCCCACCACTCCTGGATCACGACTGATTGTCTATCATCCTCTAGACAATGCCATTGGAGATGTCAGATCAGGAGTTCAGACGAGAAATCAACTATACTTAGCTGATTATGCCTCGGTAATGGAAAAGGGATGCCTTCACGATGGTGCGTATCATTGTTTTGTGACTCAGTTTTAGCCAAAATATGTAAGTGAAGCCCTTAATTATGAGGCATGGGTGAGTGCCATGCAAGAAGAACTTCTTCAGTTCAAGAAGTTAGGTGTACGGACACTAGTAGATAGACCTAAAGGTGTTAATGTCATTGGCACCAAGTGGGTCTTGAAATGTAAGAATGATGACCAAGGAGTCATAATCAGGAACAAAGCTCGACTTGTAGTTCAAGGATTTCGACAAGTCAAGGGAATTGATTACAATGAAGTATTTGCACCTGTGGCGAGAATGGAAGCCATCCGTATGTTCCTAGCCTATGCCTCTTACATGAAGATTAAAGTCTATCAACTGGATGTAAAAAGGGCATTTCTTCATGGTGAAATCTAGGAAACCATGTATGTCAGTCGACCCGAAGGATTTGAGGATCCATATCATCGGGACAGAGTTTACAAACTAGATAAGGCTCTTTACGGGCTTCACCAAGCCCCGAGAGCATGGTATGAAAAACTCTCAACTCACCTTATGAAACACGGATTTCGCAGAGGTGTAATCGACTGTACACTATTCATCAAAGAAAAGGATGGTGATCTGTTGCTTGTTCAGATTTATGTTGATGACATAATCTTTGGTTTCAAGAACAAAGACTTATGTAAAGAATTTGAAGCAGTAATGAAGGCAGAATTTGAAATGAGTGCCATGGGAGAGATGAAGTTCTTTCTCGGGTTACAGGTGGATAAAACACCAAATGGGATATTTCTACATCAGACCAAGTATGTAGGGGATATTCTCAGTCGGTTTGACATGGAGAATGCTTCCGTAGCTGGGACTCCACTTGCTAAACCCATGATATAGCACCCGACGAGAATGGTGATCTGGTTAATGCCACCATGTATCGAGGAATGATTGGATCCCTCATGTACCTCACTACCTCAAGACCTGATATCATGTACGTGACATGTCTTTGTTCAAGATATCAGCGAAACCCAAAGTTAACCATCTTATAGGGGTTAAGAGGATATTTCGTTATCTGAAGGGTACACCAACACTTGGGTTGTGGTATCCTCATGATGATGATTTTGAGCTTACTGTGTATAGTGACTCGGATTATGGCGGCTGCAAGATGAACTAAACATCCACCTCAGCAGGTTATCAATTCTTTGGGAGAAGATTAGTCACGTGGTAGTGTAAGAAGCAGACATCAGTTGCGTTGTCAACTTGTGAAGCTGAGTATGTTGCTGCGGCAAGCTGCTGTTCTCAAATCATCTGGATTCAACAGCAGATTCGGGACTATGGTTTAAAATTTGCTAAACACCCCTATATTTGTTGATAATTCTACTGCAATAGCCGTTACAAAAAACTCTGTCCAACATCCTAAGACCAAACACATTGGCATTAAATATCACTTTATACGTGACTGTTTTGAAAAGAATCTAATCGATGTTGTTAAAATAAATACGGATTTCCAACGCGCTGACCTTTACACAAAAGCCTTTGATAAACCACGTTTTCAATATTTGTTAGAGGTCAACGGCGTTAAAAGAAAAGTGATGTAATTCCGGAAGATGATCTCGTTTAGTCTGATGCTTCAAGCCCATTTTTCTTCTATTTTCGTTGATTTTATTTTTAGTTTCTTTAATAAATTTTATTGGTTTTAGTTCTTCGCCTATGAAAATCCTAAAAACTCAAATCGTTTACGGTTTTAGAAATTTAGGGGGAGAATAGTTAAGTTAGTATTTAAAAAAAAAGGGAGGAGGACAGGCAAGCTAAAAGAAATAAGATCGAATCTGAAGATATCGATCAACGACTATGGAAAATGATAGTACATAGGAACAAAGAATTTGGGACTTTAGAAGATAAAATTGAATTAGATGTGAAATTCAAAGTATAAGTCTAAGAAGTCTAAGAAATATAAAAGGAGAAAAATGATAGTAAAACTAGCTATTACTAAGATAACAGGGAGAAAGTAGACCTAGAGGTTGCTAGACCATTAGATGATGTGCCGGTAGATTCAACACAATAGATAAGTAGACCTCACTGGTGATCTCAAGATCAAACTAATTTGTTTAACAAGTTGTGGGTTATCTTTATCCCTAGTTAACACAATCAACAGAGTTCCAATAAGGGGTGACGAGCAAAATAAACGCCAAAATGTGTGTGAATGACCAAAATATGAGCAAAGCACATGATGAAAAATGCAAAAAGCATTCAAACTAATAACCTATGTTGTTGGTGCGATCTGTGCAAAAAGAATAAAATTGCTCAAACAAGAAGATAGGTTGTGCGCCTCTCTGTTGCTGGGTGGCACTGACCTGACGATAAGCATAACCCAGATATTCTAGAATTCATTGGTTTGCCACCTCTTTGCTATGCGGTGGCATGACCTGAGGCCTGCCTTCTCATTGAAAGCTCTAAGAATAGTTTCTTCTTGTCAAAATACCCGTAGACCGCTCAAAAATATCCTGAGGAATGTTGATTACCATATAAGCGTGGGATCCAAAATGCTTGTTGAAATAATTAAACCTTAAACAATCACCAATCTATGTCAAAAGTTTGTGTATAGATTTAAGAGGACAATTATACTGACAATCATTATGGCTCTAATTCTTGAAAGTCCAAATCAATGTGTGCATCTTATAATACTAGTATGATTTCCTAAAATTGCTAATGACTCTGGATGAAAACAAGAATCTAGCATCAAAAGATTTTGGTAGCATGTCCCGAATGATTTGATTTACCTGTATGATTCCATAATGAATCGTTCCACTTATGGTCAATATAACTTGAAGCTGCCTGTTCAAGAAACAAACCTGTTAGATTTCTATCTTAGGATTTCCACCTCACACAAAATCACAAAAACATGTTTAGTTTTGTCTTTCAATGTTAGCTCTTTTATTTTGTTTAACCTTTTAGTCAATTTAGGTTTATATGTAGGACTATATCGTGGAATTCAATATAGGATTTAATCACTTAAAAAGGTCACGTCTGAGGTGACCAAACGTGTTTTCAACTGCTAAATGGGTCACGTCTGAGGTGACAAAATGTGTTTTGTTTAAGAGGATCACGACTGAGGTGATCAAAAGTTCTCAAAGTTAAAATGATCATGTCTGAGATGATTGAATGCTCAAAATGTTTAATCAAAAGTTAAAAGGGGTTAAATGTGAAATGGTCATAAAGTCAAAATCATGAGTATGATCCAATCGCACGACTGGACCATGAGTATGGACCAGTCGTACGATTGGACCATATTTATTCACCAGTCAACCGAATGGAGCATGAGTATGAACCATTCACACAACTGGCTTGCAAGATTGAGCCAGTCGCCTGAATGGAGTTGTCCGAATAAATAAGTCGCCCGAATGAAACCCAGTCGGATGATTAAATGTGATCGACTGAACCAAGCGCACGACTGAGATCCAATCACCCGAATGAAAAGAGCGAATGGATCCAATCGCTTGATTGAAACCAGATTCAATAAAAATAGGACTATAGTCGATCACATATACTCATCACTCCTCATTCGCCCTAAAATCGCCTATAGTGCCGTTACTCAGCCAAATTTTCTTCTGACCTTACTTGACTTCAAATTTTTGTATTCTGACGATTGCTGGTGTTTATACAGGTACAATGCGGTGCAATCTACCCAAATCGCAGTCGATTTGTGCTCTAAATTACTGAATTCGTCCCTAACAAAGAACCGAGACTTAGTTGGACTAATAAACTAATAAAACTAAGTTAAATGTTGAAATCAAGGTTATTAGGTGCTAAGTAGGGTGATTGAGAGTCTAATGAGCCAAACACGATGTCTTATATTAAGATTTACTTAAAATTTGAATTTGAATTGAACAGACAGTCTGTCATGTGATTGGTCACCTTGATGAACTTCAATCGCACGACTGAGCTGGGAAAGACTCAGTCGGCCGAATAAACAAGGCGTATAAGCTCAGTTGCCTAACTGAACCCAGTCGTAGGCTCAGTCACCCGACTGAACTCAGTCGCTGGCTAGTCACCCGACTGAACTGACGGGTTTGCAAGAACACAAAACACAAGTTTAACCATTTAAACTTTCAGAAGAACGCAGCGGACATATATAGCTTTAAAACCATTTATAAGCTGAATATTTCATGTTCTTAGTGTCCATTTAATGTAGAAAAGCAAACCCAAACAAAAGGATCTTTAATATGTGAATGAACAAGCAATAACCTAATGTAAAACTACATAAAATCACAGCCACAAAGAGCTGTGATTTGCTACCTTTCTCCAGCAGAATTTCGACCAAAGATGGGAGTGTTTGGATGCTAAAATTCGGCCAAGGTTCCAAGGGAGGTCCCCTCAAGCTAGTATACCCAAAGCTCTAAGCAAAACCCTTCTTGTTAGGATGAATCACCAACAAAAGAAGCACAAATTTGATCTTCTAAACCCTCTAAAGCTGCTGCCTTGTCCGAAAATAGAGAGAGAGAGAGAGAGAGAGAGAGAGAGAGAGAGTTGTGTCTTTTGCATACAATGAATAATGAATGGCTGGTCCAAGAGAGCTACAATACCTTTAATGTGTATTGTGTTTTCAAAGAAATTGGTCCAATAGAAAAAAGGGGAGGGGTGGCCGAAAATTTGGGTTCCCCCCTTTTTTTATTACACATTACACAAGTTAAATGGTCTTGTGATTTAATCTCTAGTAGTAGATATATAATATATAACATTTTAATTGTACTACATGTATAATGCCATTATTAATTTGTAATGTCATCTAAATAACATTACAAATAATATCATTGAACAAAATCCTAATAAATGTTCCATCTCATATGCAACTTGTTTAGAAAACCCATTTTCTAAATTGGTGTTAATATTTAATTGCATGATCATATCATCAATAAATATTATTGGGTGTTGTTAAGCTTGTTATTGGGTATAACCCGACTTGGATCATAACGTACTAACCACATCAATATTCTAAGTGTCTTGGGCACATAGAATCCTACAATCTCCCACTTGCCCAAGATTCATAGAAGATTGATGCAAGCAGTAAATACCGCCTAACAACGGTTTACTACCCTTAATACGCATGACTTATAGCCATTCAATAACATCATCCCTTTCAAGTACCCTACTTGATATGATTTAGGTGAATTAATCATCTATCCTTTTGTTACAGATGTCATGTTAAATCCAAGGACACAGAATGATCATTCCTTGTTGATTTAACTAATCAGGCTTAGACATCTAACTCTCAACGAATAAGAGGAACAAATTCCATCTTGACTACATACGTTTCTCACAAACACCTCGTGTTATACCTGGACATATCCTTATGTACTGTCCACTATTTCAGGACAGTGAAGAATATCTCAAGGTATAATACTTGGTGAACAATAAAACCCAATATGTATCTCAGGTCGGAGGATACCAAATGATATTCGCCTTTACTCAAATTTATTTATGATCAATCAATAAGATTCCATGTAGTAAAATTTGAGATGCGGGTTAGTCCAATATTTGTAACCCACAAATATCTGTACCTTGGTAGCAACCCATTGCTCTATATTCATCCTTATGAATATCAACCAATCCAAGTTCATAATAGTCTTACCTTCAAACTTGTTCCCACAAGTATGAACGACTACGGACATTTAGAGTAAACATTTTACTCATGGATTAAACATGCTAAATGGAATATTATTTGAAACATTATAACCAAATAATTTTATTCAAATAATAGAAAATCCATATATCCAAATGCTAAATTTACAGATCATATCCAATCACTAGAATATCGAAGTCCCATGGCACAAGTATGACCTTCATGCTTTGCCTTTTCAAGGAGCTTCGTGAGAGGATCAGCAACGTTTTGATCCGTGTGAACTTTGCGAATACATATCTTTCCCTTTTCAACTTCATCTCGTATGTAGTTGAATCTCCGCTCAATGTGCCTAGTCTTTAGATGAGCACGGGGTTCCTTGATTTGAGCAATCGTACCCTCGTTGTCACAAAAAATCTCTAGGGGGTCCTGAATGGAAGGGACAACCCCTAGATCGGCAATGAATTTCTTCAACCATGCAGCTTCTTGAGCTGCCAATGAGGCGGCGACATATTCTCATTCTGTAGTTGATAGAGCCACCACATCCTGCTTGGAGCTCTTCCAAGAGACAGCTCCTCCATTCAGAATGAAAATGTATCCGATTGTGATCGCTGAATCGTCACGATCGGTTTGGAAACTTGCATCCGTGTAACCTTACAACGAGTTCCTCGTCACCAGATCCATAGATCAGGAACATATCTCTTGTCCTCCTTAGGTACTTAAGTATGTTCTTAACAGCCATCCAATGACTGTTTCCAGGATTCTGCTGGTAACGGCTTGTCATGCTTAAGGCGCATGACACGTCCGGTCGAGTGCATATCATTGCATACATGATGGATCCTATAGCAGATGCGTATGGGATTGCCTTCATTTTATCTTGCTCTTCCTTTGAGCTTGGACATTGAGCCGTACTCAATATCGTTCCTCTTTGAATAGGTACGGTACCTTTCTTAGAATCTCCATCTTGAACCTTTTCAACATTTTATCAATATATGCACTTTGATTCAAACCAATCAACCGCCTTGATCTATCCTATAGATCTTTATTCCCAGAATATAGGCGGCTTCACCAAGATCCTTAATGGAAAAACAACTTCCAAGCCAGGTTTTTACACCTTCCAAGGTTGGAATGTCATTTCCAAATAGTAGTATGTCAAACATACAATACTAGGAAAGTTATTGTGCTCCCACTAGCCTTTTATACACACAAGCCTCATCAGCGTTTTTGATGAAACCAAATTTCTTTACTTCCTCATCAAAACGGTGATTCCAGCTTCTCGATGCTTGTTTTAATCCATAGATGATTTCTTTAACTTGCATACTTTATTAGGATGTATTGGATCGACAAAACCTTCAGGCTGAACATATAGACATCCTCCTCAAGATATCCATTTAGGAAAGCGGTTTTGAGATCCATTTGCCAAATCTCATAATCATAATGAGCAGCTATGGCAAACAATATCCTTATAGACTTTAGCATCGCAACAGGTGAGAAGGTTTCATCATAATCAACCCCTTGAGTTTGAGTGAAACGTTTTGCTACAAGTCTAGCTTTATAAGTATCCAAGTTTCCATGCATATCGGTTTTCTTCTTGAAAACCCACTTACTTCCAACTATCTTGGAGTTAAGAGGTGGTACAACCAAGTCCCATACTTGATTGTCATACATGGATTGCATCTCAACGTTCATGGCTTCAAGCCATTTGTCACAATCCGTGTTGGACATTGCATCATGGTATGTGGTTGGTTCATCAGAATCTATCACATAGCATCCATCCATGAAAAATCCATATCTTTCAGGTGGATTACTAGTTCTACCACTTCTGCGAACGTGTTGTGTGTATTGATCAACACTTGATCATCCTCAACATCCTTATGTTGAGTGCTAGTTTCAACCAAACGTGCATCGGGCTGTGGTTCTGATCTCCTCAAGATCCACTGTTCTACTGCTAGCTCCTTCATAAGGAACTTTGCTTCTAAGAACTCACCCTTTCTGGCAACAAACACCTTTTGTTCCATTGGATCATAGAAATAATATCCCATAGAATCTCTAGGATATCCAATAAAGATACACTTGGTGGATCGGACATCCAATTTGTTTAGGGTGGGAGTCTTAACATAAGCCTCACATCCCCAAACCCTTAAGTACGATAGGGATGGAACTCTTCCATGCCATATCTCAAAAGGTGTCCTTTCTACCTTTTTGGTTGGGGCCATATTTAGAATACGGGCCGCGAAGAGCAGAGCGAAACTCCAAAATGATAGAGGTAATGTGCTTCTAGCCATCATAGATCGGACCATATCCAATAAGGTTCGATTCCTCCTCTCAGACACACCATTATGTTGTGGTGTTCCAGGTGGAGTGAGTTGTGAGACAATCCCACAACTCCTAAGATGATTTTGAAAGGCATCACTTAGGTATTCACCTCCTCTATCGGTACGAAGAATTTTAATTGACTTGTTGAGTTGATTTTCTACTTCATTTTTAAGATTTTGAACATTTCAAAAGCTTCGTCTTTGTGCCTTAACAAGTACACATACCCATAGCGACTATAATCGTCGGTAAAGGTAATGAAGTATCTTTCACCATTCCTAGTCATTGGCTTAAAAGGACCACATACATCCGAATGTATGATTCCTAATAAATCTTTTGCCCTTTCGGTAGTTCCATAAAGGGTGCCTTAGTCATCTTACCTTGTAAACAAGACTCACAAACATCAAATGAATCACATTCATTTGTTTTTAAAAGACCATTCTTTTGAAGTGTTTGTAAACGTTTCTTGTTATATGACCAAGACGACAATGCCAAAGATAGGTATCACTTAAGTCCAACTTGAGTTTCTTGGTGTTAGTTTGGTACAATGAACTATTTAAAGTATTTTCATGAACCAATTCATAAATACCATTAATTGGAATAGCTTTAAAATAGAACATACCATTTAAAGAAACATGAATATCATTTTCAATAAAAGATAATACATAATCATAATGTCTTAATTGGGATACAGAAATAATGTTCCTAGTCAAACTAGGAGCATACAAAACATTCTTCGAAATAACTTCCAAACCACTTGGAAGTCTTAGGATGTAGTCTCCACGAGCTTCAACTAAGACTTTAGTTCCATTTCCCATGAAGAGGCTAACATCCCTTGTTTGAAGTCCCTACTTCTTGTGAACCCTGCAACAAATTGCAAATGTGAGTTCCACATCCGGTATCCAATACCCATGTGTTAGAAGATGTAACATTAAGATCAATATGAATCATGTATATTGTACCTGAGGTCTGCCCGGCATCCCTCTTGGCTTTCAACTCTTGGAGATGGACAGGACAATTCTTGCCAATGTCCAATCTCCCCACACTTGAAGCATGGGTCATTTGTAGCAACCTTTTGCTTCTTCTCTTGTGGTTTGGGTGGCACCCTTGCCACCCCTTTCCCTTTTCCCCAAGCTGGTCCCTTACCCTTGGCAACCTTTGCCTTGGGTGCGGGACGAGGCCTTTTGTTGTTCCCACCTTCATTAATGGTGAGAACGGGTAAAACCCTTTTACCCATGGCCGCCTCGGCCGTTTTGAGCATTGAGTGAAGCTCACCAATGCTTTTATCCCAAGCATTCATGTTGTAGTTCAACACGAATGTCTCGAACCTTTTGGTAAGGCCATTGAGGATCAAATCCGTGGCCAATTCCTTCGAGACGGGACAATTAAGCCTCTCGAGGCGGTCAATATGACTTTTCATCTTAAGTACATAAGATGAAACAGATTGGTTGTCGTCCATACGACATGCATGGAGTGCTCGAACGTTTCGAAACGCTCAACCCTCGCTTGCTGTTGGAACGTTTCCTTCAGCTGGGTTATCATGTCATAAGCCCCGTGGTGTTCATACTCCTTTTGGAGATCCGGAGTCATGCTCGCTAGCATGAGACAAGACACTTGGACGGAGTCCTCAGTGTACTTTAGCCAATCATTGAAGCCTCCTCATCATCCTCGCTAGGTTGATCAGGGATAGGGTCGTCTAAAACGTACGATCTTCTCTCTTGCTTGAGAACGATTCTCAAGTTTCGATACCAATCGATGAAGTTGTTGTGTTAGACGTTCCTTTTGGAGGATCGCTCGTAAAGATTGGTTGGACGCGGATGAGTTATCGGAATTATCATTATTAGAGGCCATCTACAAAATTTAACAAAGTTTTATTTAGTATTTTCGATATTATCAATTTTAATAATTAATGCCTATTAAGGTCAATTATATATTAAAATCTAGAACCCAACATTACATTTAAATTGTGGTTAGGTGACCTTATCCCACGATTTAAATTAATAAGGTGGTCAACGATTGACGGTTGCAACCATTTGCAACTTCTAGAGGTATGGGATCGACCCTTGAACATCATATGTAAAGTCGGCATGTAAATCCCATCAACACCATTTGGAAACCACATTGTAGGTGATCCATTAACATGGTTTGCAAATCAAGACATCCTACTTACACCACGTGTGAGTTTGCCAAAACAAATGGTTAGGTGACCTTTATCCCATAAGTAAGGCATTCTCACCTCAAATCACAAGTTCCCTCAAAATGGTTAGGTGACCTTTATCCCACTAAGAGTTCCCAAGTGACTCAAGTGTTGTGTAAAAGGACGGTGTTGATCTCGTTTTTAAAATTTAGAGATTTCTTAATTCTAGTTTAGAAAACTCTATGTACTTGTATTTGTATGCTTTCAAATACAAGGTACCCTATGGTTCTTAGATTAAAACCAATTTTAATCTTTAAAATCATTAAACCATTTTAATAATTTATTAACTTTAAAGAACCAACATTTTCAGCTTGTTAAGTTTGTTAATGAGTTTGTTATGAATATTCAAATACAAACCAAACAATCAAACAACAAACAATCAAACAAGCATATATATACAAACATGAGTGCATAACCATAGCTACTAAGTTGACAACACTTGTTTGCCATCAAGTGTTGTCATAAGGTCTTTTCTAAGGTTGAAAACAATCACAAAATGCAGGTCATCTTGGACCCCACTTGAACTTGCATCCATATGCTTCAAGTTCCATGTCTTTGATGTCCAGCTTGGGTCTTGAACTTGTGCATCTTCCTTTTACAAAATTGTATCCTAATACATTTTCTAATAAAAGAAATGCACCTAATCTATTACAAACCCAAATGAATGAATAATTACAACCCAAATAATGAAACAAAATTGCAACCAAATTGAATGAATGATACAACCAACACAAGCATCCAAACACCACAAGGTCAATGGCTAGGTTATGCACTTTATCATCCAATGATCATAACATTAAAACATCTAATGAACCCCTTTTAAAACCACCAAATTTCAGCCAACATAAACTGAAATTTTGGTTTTAAATATTGTCCAAACAATCAACACATCAAGATATGTATCTTTCAAGATCTAATCACTAGCATGTGTGATATGACCTTGAAAGTGGGGGAATCATTCAACCAAACAATAACAGCCCAAAAACAGCCTAAAATATGTCTATAAACATCCTTTAAAACCAATTTTAAGAGAACAACACAAGCAAGTCATCCACATAACCGGCTCTAGATGCCATTGACGGGTTTGCAAGAACACAAAACACAAGTTTAACCATTTAAACTTTCAGAAAAACGCAGCGGACATATATAGCTTTAAAACCCATTTATAAGCTGAATATTTCATGTTCTTAGTGTCCATTTAATGTAGAAAAGCAAACCCAAACAAAAGGATCTTTAATATGTGAATGAACAAGCAATAACCTAATGTAAAACTACATAAAATCACAGCCACAAAGAGCTGTGATTTGCTACCTTTCTCCAGCAGAATTTCGACCAAAGATGGAGTGTTTGGATGCTAAAATTCGGCCAAGGTTCCAAGGGAGGTCCCCTCAAGCTAGTATACCCAAAGCTCTAAGCAAAACCCTTCTTGTTAGGATGAATCACCACAAAAGAAGCACAAATTTGATCTTCTAAACCCTCTAAAGCTGCTGCCTTGTTCCGAAAATAGAGAGAGAGAGAGAGTTTGTGTCTTTTGCATACAATGAATAATGAATGGCTGGTCCAAGAGAGCTACAATACCCTTTAATGTGTATTGTGTTTTCAAAGAAATTGGTCCAATAGGAAAAAGGGGAGGGGTGGCCGAAAATTTGGGTTCCCCCCTTTTTTTTATTACACATTACACAAGTTAAATGGTCTTGTGATTTAATCTCTTAGTAGATGTATACAATTAACCATTTAATTGTACTACATGTATAATGCCATTATTAATTTGTAATGTCATCTAAATAACATTACAAATAATATCATTGAACAAAATATCCTAATAAATTGTTCCATCTCATATGCAACTTGTTTAGAAAACCCATTTTCTAAATTGGTGTTAATATTTAATTGCATGATCATATCATCAATAAATATTATTTGGTGTTTGCTAAGCTTGTTATTGGGTATAACCCGACTTGGATCATAACGTACTAACCACATCAATATTCTAAGTGTCTTGGGCACATAGAATCCTACATGAACTCAGTCGATGAATCTATCACCCGATTGAACTCAATCGCATGATAAGTCAACCGATCGAACTCAGTCGTATGGTTCAATCGAACGATTGAACCAAACTGATCTAAAACATTTTAGAGTGAATTGCTTTCTGTTATGTGCTGATCTGATATATATGTGTCTTGTGTTACAGATTTATGGCAGATCGGTGGACCAACAACACCAAGCACAATATTTGTGCTCATTTGGATGCCACCACTCGAAACGCTGCCGAGTTTGCTGGCATCATTGCTTTTCTAAAGGGATCAAGGATACACAGAGCGATATCTACACCATGCACTCCCTATAGGTCTATACAGCAGGCCTTCTGGGAGGGTGCATCGGTTGACCGATCTAGTGAGCCCTACTACATTCGGAGCACCATCTTTAGGCAACAGATAGAGGTCACAGTGGCAAACCCTTGACGTGTACTGGACCTGGGTGACGATGCTGCTCACCCAACCAGGTTACACCCACTGACTGTGAGGGGATGTTTCCTTAGATGAAGTACTCAAGGGACATCAATGTAGGTGTGCTAAACAAAAGTAACATGTGTCCCCACTTCAAGTACTTAGCACACATCATCCTCAAGTCCATTGCATCAAGAAGGGGTGGATTTGATGACTTATGTGACCAATCCAGAATGCCTACGTGGCACCGGTGTTGAATCACCCATTCAGCTTCTCCAACATGATATTTGCATACCTGATTGAGAACCTTGAGTCGAAAGGCAAGGAAGGTTTTTGTATGTACCCAAGATTCTTACAGATGATTATAGATGAGAAGCTTCCTCCGCTACCCAAGGAGAGCCACGATGCAATGTTTCTCGAGATTATGGATGACACAACTCTCGGGAGAATGAAGGTCTATAGGGGAAAGCAAGTCAAACCCCCTGTGAGGAGACTATTTGGGCACCTGGCCCAGGAGGATTACATGGCGCCGGCAAGGCGTAAGTGGCGCCATGAGGAGAGTGACTCATATGTTGAGCAGATTGCTCTTCCATCTGATGACTCCGATGATGATGACCATGGCACTGGTGGAGACTCTGGCCCTGCTGCTTCTAGGGCAACCACTACACATGTTACGCCTCCACCACCCACTCATGGAGATGCCACCACCACCAGTTTCCATCAGGATTTTTGCCCTCCTGATGAGGATGAGGAGAGTGATGAGGAGCCACTGACCAGGACGGTGGCAGCAGGGTGGTTGCCACCGAACGAGGTATTCGGGAGGTTGGTAGACGCCCTAGCGAGTCTGTGGAGACTGCTGCAGATCCCAGTTACACACCTGATTAGCCCAGCAGCATCCCAGGGTGAGCATCCACCTCAAGGGGCATGAGGGGAAAATGGATGGCTCAGCCCCATGGGATGAAGACCAAGAGGAGGAGGATGACAATTATCACTACCACCACCACAGCCACCACTACCACCATTCCACCCACCACCACTACTACCGCTCCACTCATCACCACTACCACCATGCCACCCACTACCACAACTTCAGCTACCATCACCACTACTACCACCTCACCCACCATCACTACCACAACCACTCCACCACCTATCTACACCACTTCCACCACCACTATAGCTTACCCATCACCACCCTCACATATACCACCATCCATATACACCACTTCCATGACCACCCTCATCCCATACCATGTTCACCACTAGATCACCTTACCTCCTAGTGGGGTAGAGGAACAGTTGTTGGCACTTAATCGTATGGTGCTGAAGTTGTTAGCTGCCAATGACGAGAAGACTGCTCAGCTATGACAACTAATGGAGCTAACTGCTGCACAATCACAGTAGATTTCTCAGCAGGCAGAGGAGATCGCCCAACTCAAAGAGCATAAAGCTGAATCAACAAAGAAGATTGAAGAGTTGGAGTCATCTAACAGATCTATCATGCTCAAGCTTAAGGGATCCAAAGAAGAGCCTCTGAAGATCAGAGAAGATGATGACGACGATGATGAAGAGGATGATGATGAAGAGGATGAGGATGACATAGAGGTTGGAGTAGATGATGATGAAGGAGGAGATCCATTTGCTTCGGGTGCCCAAGAAGCTAGTGAGAGGTGGACCAAAAAGAAACAAGATTAGGGTGCCTCGACATCAGCCCCGACAACAGAGGAACACATGATTCAGGACAAACGTAATGCATAGATGCTTTATCTAATTTAAATCATGTGTAATTGAATATTGTATTAAACTTATATGCATGAATGTTTATGTATATATTTAATGTTTACTATCTTGATTATGTACTGATGAACGATATGTTACATGTTTTAAATCAAGCAGATCCATAATATCAGCGAGATGTATACGATGTTGCTCCCTTCAGCAGATCAAGTCTCAACTCACAATGATACTTGATCTGCAAGGGATTGTCAGGAGGTCAGTAAGCTATACTCCCAAAGAAGGATAAATTATTCACAACCTCACTGATGAGCAACTCACAGAAATTTTCTGGTTAAACCCGAATGAATTGGTTAAGGATGCACGTACTGTCGATGTTGCTAGTGATGACGAGCTCAACGATGTTGATGAGATAGAAATTGAAGACATCATAGCATAACACTATCCGGAATATACTGATCGAGAAGGAAATGTGGTTCCTAATTTTGGGGATACACTCGACAGTGATATGTATGTTAAATTGGATACGATGGAGAGGGAGACCGAGAAATCAAAAAGCCAAGCCCAAGCCTGTGACGCCGATGTTGAGAACAAAAAGGCTGAATGGGCGACTTGTTTTACAGAGATCCGTGCCTAACGCACAACACCAAAGCCGAGTGACTACGCCAAGCTCTACAAAGTAAAGAAGCATCTAAAGGTGTCTGGCGAGATTATAGCGTGGGCTTACTTTGAGGATCTTAATGTGTATGCTGTGAAGAGGGAGAAGGGAATCGAGTACTTTAGATTTCCACATGATCTGAAGACTCTCCCTGGTTTTGAGCTCAACGAGTTGGCACGCCTGAAACTACTGTATGCTGACCCCAGGAAGATGTCAGGCTGGTTTGAAGCTGCGTTGAAGAAAGAATACCACACTTGATGGGTTAATTTCAAGGCTCAACAACCTATGAGGTAAATTTGAAGGTCGGAGGTGGACCCAAGGACTGAGAAACCCAAAGTGGTGTTGAAGTGGAGTCCTCCGCGCACTATGTCAAAGATCCCCTTAAGGGAAATTTCGCAGGACTTCACTCCCCACTTCAAGTGGTGGTATTATGACTGGCGAACAGGAGAAGCGGTCATAGAATTACAGAAAGAGCGCCAAATGGAGACCATCCGGGTATTTGACCCAATGTGGCTAACCAACCTGTCAGCTAGTGATGTTTATACTTTATACAGGTGGCCATTATTCTATGATCCGCCGGATATTGTACAGGCCCACCAGTTTTAGAACGTAATAAGACTCTGTTTTGCATTCGAGATACATGCTGGAGTCATAGTCGAGGAGAGGCATAAGAAGTTTGACGAGCTAATGAAGGATGCCAGACAATGAAGGAAACTAGGTCCAAGGGGGAGTTTGTTGATCCATATGTACCTTGTTTACGATCTTAATGTAATATGTCTGTCATGTCCTAAATGTAATGAAACGAATGAGTTGAATGAAACAAAATATGTGGTTGTTGATCTTAATGTTTAATGTTTTAGTGTATGTTTTAATGTCTATCATTTATTAACACATAATTAACCAACTATATAGGTTTGTGGTTGTTTGAATAGATCTTAGTCAAGTAATGATTGAGAAACATATTCAAACTTAGTCGTATGAAGTTTTCACGCTAATGGACCATGCTAATGGTTCATATGCATGAATACTTCATACTAATGGACCAGTCGCACGACTAAACCAGGAGACTGGATCAGTCGCACGACTGAGACATACAGATGACTCAGTCGCACGACTGAACCTACAATCGTGTGATTGACTCAGTCGCATGCTTTAGTCGCATGATTGAACCATGGTAATGGTCCAATGGTACGATTGACTAACCCTAACCTATAAATACCACTTAATTCATGGAAAAACATAAGACTTTCAATTTTTCGACTCTTACTCGTACCCTAGCCGTCCAGAACGTCCAAGAAAGCCAGTCCAAGTTCATAGATCATTCTTGATCAATTCCTATTCATTCTTACCATTTAGTTTATTCTTATATCGATCAGGATAACGTTCTCACTGATTGGATCGCCAATCAAATAGGATTCCGCACTAGTTGAGTTGGTATACACGTAAATCAGTTAGTACTCCGTCCAGTACACGGTCCCTAACAGACTGGGCAAAAGCGATGGTGTTGTGTTACAGAGGAGAGAAGGCCAACATTGCTAAATTGATATTTGCCTGCATGGCTGAGAATGTGATGGCTTTGAAGAAGGATAAATGGCTGTTGTATCCTTGTTTTCTTCAAATGATCTTTGATGACCTAATACCAAATGTACCAAGACATGGAGAGGTGAAGAGGCTGGTACAAATGAATCCTCGTATCTTTGCTGACTGCTGTGCTATTCGCCACGATTTTAGTAGGAAGATCACATATCTCTGGGGAAACATGTACCCCCTAGAGAGATGGAATTACATTAGATGGGTGGATGAATCTGAGAATAAAAGAGCTGAAGAAACCAGGGCACAACAATCTGATGCCACCAAGAAAAGAAAGAGATATGCTAAAGAGAAAGATTATGATTTTGAAGAAGAGATAAATGAAAGAGCTGAAGAGATCAGGGTAGAAAAGGAGAAGAGGTCAAAGAAGAAAGCTGATATAGCAGATTCAGAAAGGCAAACTAAAGAGAGACATCAAGCATTCACTAAGAGGATGGAAGGAAGAGAAAACCTAGATGAAGATATGATCCATAATCTGAACAATTCTATGGCAAATGAACTGAGCATGATAAAGACTAAACTCACCAACCAAGAGATTTGAGAAAAGCAAAAAGATGAGGTGATAGAGGGCATGAAGAAGATGCTTGTCGATCAAAACTACCTACTGAAGAAGTTATTTGAGGAGATTGCCCATCTGAAAGCTGCAGCCGGCCTGCCTAATCAACTAACTCAATCTGAGTTAGATGATCTGACTAACACTTCAAAGTACCTATTTCTGAATGTGGGTACTTCATCTAGGGCAGGAGAGGGCACATCTGGTGCAGCAACCGTTGATGTTGAAGATTGTGAAGTTAGAACTGAAGATCTCGGAAGGGAAAATGTATAGAAAGTTTTTGAGGCTAGGTTTGAAGACATAGGTCTTGATGTAGAGAAGGATCTAGTTGGTGAAGAAATGGTGAGGGAGAAGTCAGTGGACAGAGATGGTGAGAAAGGAAAAAGGTTGGTTGATGAAGAAAAGGATGATGAACAGCTTGTCGACTATGATTCTGAACCTGAGTTCTATGAAGTTTATGAGAGACCGTTGATCTATGTAGCAAAGAAGGGAGAGGATGCTGAAGATGTGTTTTAGATGGATAGAGCTAATTGGTTTGTAAAAGAGAAGGAGCCAAAAGAAATCATCCCTTATTCCAACATATGGAAGGGTTGAGCAAACTGGAGGCCAACAAGAAGATTATAAGTTGGTCCTATAATCCCGGCCTAAAAATGTTCATGATAAAAAGGAGGGGGGTAGTATTAGCTACATGCATAAGAGGAAGGCTTTTAAGTCCTTGCCTAAATGGGATCTTAGGCGGTTGGCAGCTCTACCACTTCTCAATGCACATCTGAGAGAAAGAGCCACGCTTCTGGAGAAAGAGATACAGAAAGGGCTTAATGACAACTTTGAGTCGTTTGGTTACATGAAGGCAGAAAGGAGAAGGTCAAAGAAAGACAAAGATTGGGAAGCGGGAAAGGGAAGAACTGTTCTAAGGGTTAAACCGCAAAAGACGGTGAACAGGGTGAGATTGTCTGATACCCTTCCCCGATAGTTACAGGATTTTAAGAAATGGTTCTATGATAATAACACTGGGGAGGTTGTGATTAGGGTGAAGAATGGTAAAGAATTTAAAGTTTTTGATCCTATGGAGCTCTTCAGTTTCTGCAACAAAGATTTGGTGTTGTTGTGTGAGAATCATATAAAGTCTGGGGCTGGGGAAGAGACACGGAAAGAAGCCAGCTTGTTTATGAATGTGGCGAATAAGATTAGAGGAGTGAGGAGGCTTGCAGAGCGTGTCAGGGCACAAGATGATCTAAATTTGGATATTCAAGATCTAACAAAGGCAAGGGCTCATCCTGAAGGGGCTAGTAATGTAGGAGGAAACCATGGAGAATCATGTGCTGAAGCTTCCGAGGGAGTTGTTGCAGGAGATGCTGAAGATTAATCTAAGGCAACAAAGGTCACTGGAGCTGAAAAGACTAATCAAGCCGAGTGAAGGTGGTGAGTTCCAACCTAGGGGGAGTATTGAAGATCATGTATAGGTTGGACTCACCTTAGTTTAGATTATTTACTTTTGATTGTAATAGGTCTTTTGTTAGTTTCTTTTTGTATTTATTTAGTTTATCTATTTGGCAGTACAGCGAAACTGTGAGTGAAACTATAGTTTCGCTCATAGTCAGCTGATTGTTTGCCTGGCGAAACTGTTTCGCCTGGCAAAACTTCTATTTCGCCTGGCGAAACTATAGTTTCGGCAGTACAGTTTCGCTGACAGCGAAACTGTCTGCGAAACTATAGACTGCTATATATTGTTTTGATTCTTCTCATTGTAGGTAAGCTTGCAAAACCCTAATCGATTATCATTGTTGCAAGTTACCATTTCAAAGCAGTTATTACACGAAAATATCATTGTGCTTTATGTTATTGATTGTTAATGATCATTGTCTTATTACGAATGAGTTCTTATTGTGTTCAATCCTCTTTGTTCTTGTTGTTTAGCATATTTGTTGGATATTGAACTATTCTTTATATCATTTGCACTGTAATATGATCACATGGACCAACACTGTCGTTGTCACTTCTCAGGGCCAGAACCTTTCTCTTGCTGATTGTCTCGATTGAAAGTATTAACTTCTGCAATTCTTCAGCAACCTCTCCTTTGTGAGCAAGAAATCTCACCCATGAATACCTTGAAAAGTCATCTGTAACAACAAGACAAAAAGATTTTTTAGCAATAGATTTAATGCTTATTGGGCCAAACAAATCAGTATTTAACAACTCGAGAAGACAGGTTATGCTATTTTCATGTTTGGGCTTATGCGGTTTTTTTGTTGTTTGCCCTTGGCACAGGCCATACATTTTTCATTTACAGAGAAATCTTCTGGAGGAAGTCCTCTAACAAGATTGTTTTTGACTAATTTGTTTATTATTTTAAAATTAACGTGATCCAATCGACGATGCCATAAAAAAGACTTAAAGGTTGAAGCTTTTGAAAGAAGATAGGTTGCAGTAGACTTTGACTCCTTGGAGTTCATATCAAGAAAATATGTGTCATGTTTTCTTGGAGCACGCATAAGAATCAAGTCATCTGGAATATCAATCTCTGATTTTAAAAATAGACATTCATCGGATTTAAAGAAGACTGGAATGTCTTTATCATAGATTTGAGAAACACTCAAGAAATTAAACGCTAGCTCAAGGACATAATTGACTTTCTCCAAAGTCAAAGAACCATTGGAAATTTCTCCTTGACCAATCATCTTTCCAACCTTTTTGTCACCAGCAAAAGCAACATATCCTCCATTTATAATTCGATAATTTGTCAGCAAGTCTTTCAATCCTGTCATATGTCTCGAGCATCCACTATCTACATGCCACACACTGTTTACAATCTTAGTGGATGACTCCTGAAATTAAATAAAGAACAGATTAACCAGGTGAAATAGGAACCCAAGATTGAACAACTTTAACTTTAGAAGAAGCAGATTTTTTGCAAACAAAATTATTAACCAATTTTGTTAATTTATTTCCAAAATAGTTCCTATTAAAATGACCATGAAGCAATGTAGGATAATTCTTGACAATATGATCCTCTTCCACATCGAAAACAATGTGGTTTGCGTCTAGGTCTGTGATGTGATGAGATAGGAATATGATCAATGAGAATTTCTCATCACATTCAGTTACACTTGAATCAATGTCACTAAATGTCCCATATATGCCACGAGGTCAAATATTATGTGAACAAGAATTATTATTTATAGAAATAGATGAATGATCATCTGAAGAACTAGTATAACTAGTTCCACTAGTGCAAGCTTTAGATGAAGTTGTAATTCTTTCATTTGATAAAGAAATATTTAATGGAATAAAAGACAGAATTGGGTGAGAGAAGAATTTATCAAAACAATTAGTTTTAATTTTCTCGTTAGGCTTTGAAGAAAGATCAGTTGCACCATTATCATCATCAGAACAAAAGACATCACCGCAATGTACTGAATTTTAAGATGAAATAGAAACATCATGGGAACATAATGCGACAGAGTCGGTTACAGGAGAACTAGAAACAAAGATAGAATTTAAACTAGACTTATGATCTAAAACAACTGCTGATAATCAAGTGTACTAACGCTAGTGCATCCAAGCCCACTAGTTGGTCCATACTCGTTGTCTTCTCGAACGTGCTTAGAATTAACACCCTTTAAACTTGTAGACATACTGTCAGTATCTGTTTTGATTAAATCATTAGAAGGATAAGGAACTGGCATAGGAGAATAAAAGTATGTACTAGGCGGAGGATAAACCTTTACATTTTCATATCCCAGTCCCGTTTTAATCCTAGCTCCCCATTTAGATTTACATAGATCATCATGTTTCATTCCTGATATGGTCTATTTGTCTAACTTTGATTGAAGTTTGCTTGTTTCAAATTCAGCAAGGGCAACTCTTTCAGTCAAAGTGTTAATCTCAACATTTCTTTCCAAAACGATTCGTTTTAAAAGATCATTTTCTTTTAAAGCCTCATTTAGTTTAACAAAATATTTTGATTCATTGATTTTAAGTTCATCATTGATTCGTTTAAATCCTTTTCATTATCAATTAATAATCAATTAGCTTTATAAATCCCAAATAATCTTATTTTACAAGCAGATGAACACATATCCTGAATTACCTCATATGGAAGTCCTATCACCACCTTTTCAGCTGCTATGGCCTTTTGAAATTGTCACACTGGAGTACTTGACTTGCTTTCCACAATGGTGACAGTATCATCATCATAATCCTTTCCTTGCCCAGTGGATGAACTTCCTTCCTGCTTTAGACTTTTAGATTTACTTGCCCTCATTCTAACATCTTTCTCTTCTTTCTCATTCACAAACGACACAATCTCCTCTTTGAATTCCTTGAAAGGGTCAAATCCATCTTCACTATCTTCCTTTCCTTTCACTTTAACAAACTCAGCAACCAAAGCATGATTTATCTCAATCCTTGTTTCCTCAACCTCTGCACTCCAATCAAAGTTAGAAATCAATGATGTCTCCTTTTTGTGATTGACATCCTTCCCCCTCTTAATTGTTAATCTTGGAAATCCTGAATTGCTAGAATCGGTGACAATTGGTGATGGACATTCACGTTTGAAATATCCCGATTGTTTAAAGTTGAAACATCTCAGCTTTGACTTATCAAATCCTATTTTTGAATTAGAAGTTTCTCCGCCAAAGTTCTTTCCTCCAGTGTGTTCCATAATCTTCAAGCTTTAAGAGTCAACATTTCCATTTGCCACTGGATGTCGGTTTCCTCAAAATCATCTGGATCTACCTGATACATGTCTTCCATTGTCATTCCTTTTCCTTCAATTCTCCTGCCACAAGTGCTTCATAACTTTGAACAAACATTCCAAAAAGAGCCATTGTTTCTGATGGAACTGAAGTTACAACATTCACCTTAGAATTAATCTGATCTCTCCGGCAGTAACATTTCCTCCTAAAAAATTGCTTATATTAACTCCTCCTTGAATTGAATTCTGTATTTGAGAGCTTGTAGCGGATGATAATAAAGCAACATTTTGAGAAAAACCAGATATAGGCATCATGGTCTGGTTAAATTCCCGTCTCTTCATGTCCAACTCAAAGGACTTAAGCTTATTGATAATATACATCAGCTTGTAATCTGTGAACTCTCTCTCTTGCTTTAACATTCTCACCTGAAGACTCCACTATGGTGGGAGAGAGTCTAGTAGCCTGTTAACTTGTTCACTATTGTAGAGCGTTTCATCATATTTCTTTAAGGTGCTTGAAACTATCAAGAAGCGATTAGTGAGATCTATCAAACTCCCATTCTTGTATCCAACAAAGGAGTTGAATTCCTTCTCAGCTTGAATGCTCTTATCCTTTACCAAATCATTGTTACCATCATAGAACTCACATAGAGCATCGTAAAGAGATTTAGCATTTTTATGCTCTGCAAAATGATTGTAGATGTCTGGTGCCAGGCATAGAGTTAAAGCACCAAAAGCCTTTTGGTCATGATCGATCAACTTCAGATCCTTTTCAGTGAAAGAAGAAGGGTCCTTATTCGTTGAGACAACGTCACCAAGAGTGACAGTTGGTATGTGAGGACCAGATATAATTGATTCCCATTGATTGTGATCATTGTAGAAGAAAAAAGCTTTGAGACATCTCTTCCAATCTTCAAAATTGTCTCCATTAATGAGTCTTGGTGGCCTATTGGGAGCAACACTTTCAAGATCTACAAGAGTGAGTGATGTTAACTTTGACATTATAGTTTTGCTGGGATTGATGCAGTTTTGGAAAGAGAAGAGAAAATTTCGCTGACAATTTCGCAGAAAAAGCTAATTTCGCAAACAATTTCGTAGAAAAAGCTAATTTCGCAAACAATTTCGCAGTGAGGACAAACTTCGCTGACACTTTCGCAGAGGAGGCTAATTTCGCTGACAATTTCAGCAGCAGTTTCGCTAGCCAATTGTCACAACAGGCTTAGTTTTGCTGATAAGTTCGCACAAAACAAGCTTGGACTTTCGTTCAAAATCACTTTCGGCAGCAATTTCGCTTGTTAAACCTTCACAAGCACTGGTGAAATTTCGTTCAAAAAGACTAGTTTCGCAGAACAACTAGAAAACGATTTCAATAGTGATAACACCCATAGTTTCGCTGAAAGATGATCGTAGTTTCACAGAAAGAACAATAGTTTTGCTGGTCGAACCTTAAACCTTTTTTCAACCTAAAATCAATCTGAAATAATCAAAAACTCAATGAATTTGAGATCTGATGATTAGCAAAGCTTCCACAACCAAAAATAAGCTAAACTCAATCAATTTCCACATCAAAAACACCCGATAATGAACTGAAAATTGATTGAAACTAGATATTGAACAAAAACCACCAAAAACTCAACAAATCATGAGCACTAAGGCTCTGATACCATATTGTTGGTCCATTGATCGTATAACAGTGCAAATGAGATGAAGAATCGTTCAATATCCAGCACACAAACTAAATAACATCAACAATGAATATTGAACACAATAATAACCCATTCAAAATAAAACAATGAACATCAAAAATCAATAACATAAAGCACAATGATAATTCTGTGTAATGACTGCTTTGAAATGGTAACTTGCAAAAATGATAATCGATTAGGGTTTTGCAAGCTTTCCCAACAATGAAAAAGATCAAATCTATATATAGCAGTCTTAGTTTCGCAGAAAGTTTCGCTGTCAGCGAAACTGTACTGCCGAAACTATAGTTTCACCCGGCAGAAACAGTAGTTTCGCTGAGCTAACTAATCAACTGACTGTGAGCGAAACTATAGTTTCACTCATAGTTTCACTGGACTGCAAAACTACATAAAACTAAATGCATCCAAAAGGAAACTAACAAAAGACCTATTACAATCAAAAGTAAATAATCTAAACTAAGGTGAGTCCAACCTATACATGATCTTCAGAACCAATCCATTCCTAGGACAATATCGAACCTGCCTAAAGTCATCACAAATGGTCTAACAAGAATCTTGTGACCTTCTAGCTCTACATCACAACCCTCTATCATCTTGGAAATCCTGGTAGACTTACCTATGGTAGTTTCTACATCAAAGGGCGTATCTATGCTCCTACTACTAACAGGAATTTAGCACAGAAAGCAGTAGAAATAAAAATTTTACTAGCACTAGAATGAAATAATACAGAGGCTGAAGTTTGATTTACTAGAAACGTACCTGACACAACATCGGGGTTCGTCCTAGCATCCTCCTGCGTCATTGTGAACGCTCTGGCACTCGCCCTGTGCCCTTCGGTACCGGTCGTCTTCTTCCCTGCACCAGAACTTTCAGCCCTTGGCTTCTTGTAGTCTTTACTCATGTGGCCCTCCTCGCCACAAGTATAACACCTCCTTACCCCGCAGTTCTTTGCTGCATGTCCGGTTCTCCCAAAACGGAATAGACATTGGACCCTACTCTACATTCCCCGGTGTGCTCTCGTCCACATTTAACACACCTCCTCGACCCCGCACCGAATGTGACCACACGTCAATCATTCACCCGTGCGCCTTAGTTGTTTGGAGCGGCTCCACCACGTCCAATCGCTTCCCGTTTCAATTCCAATCACCACTACCTTTCTTGTTGCCTTCAACCATCACTACAGTCCTTTCATCATACAACCTTCCTGCCCAGTCAACCGCCGACCTAAACGTGCTTGGTCGGGCAACGATCATGTGCCTGCGAATATCCGTTGGCAATCCCTGAATATATCTCTTGAGCTTTCGTGATGTAGGCGTCACTTGGTCTGGCACCAGCCGTGCCATCTCATTAAACTTGGTGGTGTACTGCTGGTGTGTCATGGTTCCCGCCTCCAGCTGCAGGAACTCTCTCTCAAACTTCTCCATCTCGTGGTGAGGACAGGACTCCTTAATCACCAATCTCTTCAACTCTGCCCATTTCATCCTTCCAATCACACGACTACCCTCGGCTTGGATGATATTGTCCCACCAGTACAAAGCCGAGTCCATAAATGAATGGGCAGCAAACTTCACATTCTGGTCCTCTTGGCACTCGCTGATATTCAATACAGCTTCCATCTCTCTTATCAACCGGTGGGCAACAGCAGCAGTGCCATTACTATCGAACGTAGGAGGCTTGCATCTTTGAAATGCCCCGTACTTGCAGCCTTGTGCTGCCTCCAGCACAGCCTCTTCTTCCTCCTCTTCTTCCTCATCATCCAAGAAAACCGTCTCAGTCTCGAGCCATCTCCCTTCGCCCGTAGGTCTATTCCTTTCCTTCCTCTCTCCCGCCCGTACAACCTTTATCACTTCAGTCACCATAGACGGTAGGATCGTCTACACGACCTAATGCACTTCCTCAACTACAGCCTCCTTCACTAAGGCTCTTAAGTTAGCACTCTCATCTCCACCCTCTAGATAAGGGGTCTCGTGTTCCTCAGGAACCACCTTTTCGGCCATAGGCCTTCCTTTTATGGCCTGTGGTTCAGCACCACATCCACCACGACCTCCACCACGTGAAGCCTTTGATGATCTACCACCGGCCATCCTCTAACACACTGTAACATTCAAACACCAACATGGTCATTCAAGGGAACAACTCAGTTTATGTCAAGTATAGTAAGTCCCTTATTAGAGTGGTCAATTGTGATTAGACACTTCCTTTACTCTTCATATCCCAAGCATTGCCTATCCTGACTACATCAGTATCTAAATCTACAAACAGCACATAAACCACATAACATGCGCACATAATGACGGTTAACATTAAGAAAATATCTGATAGCACGCAGCTACTCGGCCTGGCATACCTTCCTTTTCATCCCATTCTCAGTTTAAGTTTAAGTTTATTTTGAAAATTTTCCAGTTTCACTTAAACTTTGGTTCTGATACCAACTTGTAAGGTCCCGTTCCCGAGACGCTTACAACTGGCCATTCATCGCACATAAAACATAAATTTATATTAACTTAAATAATCATTGTAGTGGAAACATTAAAAATGACATTTCATTTCATTATAAAAGCTTTTGCAAAATAATACATCATTATCATTACACAATAGTTGTTGCATTACATTACAAAAGCATTATAAAAATGGATGCCATCTAAAAAGAGCCAAGTAGCCACCCCGTGGCATCCTTAGCAACCTAACCGGCCAATTGGAAAATGCATAAAAAGTCAGTGTTGCTGAGTGAGTTCTAGTTTTAAAATAAAACATACTTTACTTTCACTCAAAACCGTTCTTTACTTTCTTTCAAATCATACTATACCATTGTACATGATCACACATCATACGTATACAGAGATAATAACATTATTATCTTCTTTACTATTCATCACTTTCGCTCTTTATCTCTTTATCTCTTTCCGGATCAGTGTCATCACCTATACCCCACACGTATGCACAAAGCGGGTACCGGGCTGAAGATCATAAATGACTTCCATAACGCACAAAGCCTGGCGCCAGCATCGAGGTAAGCGACAAAGATCCCAACTGTATATTACACCCCAAATGTATGCACAAAGCGGGTATTGGGGCGAAGATCATAAATGACTTCCATAATGCACAAAGCCTGGCATCAGCACCGGGGTGATTAATCACTATAAGCCATGTACTATATCACTGGTTAGTCACAAAGACTAGACCCTTGCGTGTATCCTTAAGGTTTAGCTAAACCACACACAGTTGAGCTTATGGCCTTTTAGAGTCGTGCACCTCCGTACATTTTGCTTGCAAGCCTTTCTTTACCTTCTCTTTCATTAATGCATGCACTCTATCATTATGTTCCTCTTTTTATTATCTTTCACTTTACATTACATAATACTTTATTATTTCTTTCACAACTATAACACGTAAAGCCACGGAAAAGTTAAACATACATAACATGAACATAAACATAAACATACAACACATCACCATACAAGGCACCATCATACATGCATAACATACATCATCATAGTATGCCTATCACATCATCCTTGACTTCAAAAAGTCAACTTACTATGCCCCGAGGATCATCCCAAGTCAAAGCCTACTTTTATAGTTTTCCCAAAAATTAGAAAATAATATAAGTCTTTAGGCACATGAACACTATACAGGCGCATGAGCACTATGCAGGCGCATGGCCTTTTAGACGCATGAGGAACACTTAGGCGGATGGGAAACTATCAAGCGTATCAGTACTATTGGGGCGCATGAGCAACACTTAATCTATTCTGGGCAATTCTAGGCGCATGAGCACTATGCAGGCGCATGAGTGCCTAGGCGCATGAGTTAACCGGGCGTATGAACACTTAGTCAATTTCAGCCTATTTCTAGGCGCATGACCACTATATGGGCGAATGAGGTTTTGGGCACATGGGGACACTTAGGCAGTTATTTCTGTTGGGCGCATGAGCTACTGTCTTGACACATGAGCAGCCTAAGTCACACTTAACATCATAATTAGGTCCCCAATCATGCTTAAACTTATTCTAAGCTTAAATCATGCATTCTAAGCCTTAGAAACATATCATAACATCATCAAACTAAACATAACCCAATTCACACCCCACCTGAATCAACATATACACATACACATACGGGTACAACACCCACTTTTATAAAAACGTTCATACATACATTTCCACCCCAAAATCAGTTAAAAACATGTAAAAGAGGGGTTCTAGAACTCACCTTAGCAGCCTCTTTGGGTAAGACTTCCTTCGAAACTCGATTGCTACAAGTTCTCACCTAGAAACCCACTTGAATTCGATCTTTTCTTCCTGGTCTTCTTCAAACCCAAGCTCTGCTCTTTCTCTTTCTAAAATCCCGAACTCAAAAAGGTGAAAAGTGGCATGGCATGGGGCGGCCATGCTACTTTTGTACAAAATAAAAAAACTTTTGTACCTTTTGACACCTTTAGTCCCTCTACTTGGTCTTTATATCTTTTCTTTCCTTTTCTTCTTTCTTTGGTTAAATAACCGGGTGTTACAAAACCCTTCCATATGTTGGCACCAATTGTTAAGTCTTCATGAGTGATCAGTGGGGACTTTGTCATGGTTCTAGTTTCCATATTAGCTTTAGTGAGAGCTGCATTTGAGATGTTAAGTATTTTATGTGTGTGAGTGATCTTAAGATAGTGAGATCTTACAATCAAGAGCCTGAAATACTCTGATACCAGTTGTAGGACCGTTTAGAGATAGTCACTTACAACATAACACGCAATGAGGATAGTGTATATTAGAACATTTAATAGATCGAATAGGGAACTAGAATTGTACGGTTCGATTCTTAGAAAACAAGCAAATATGAGACAGAACAAGAAACAACAACACAGGATAATGGTTTTTAAGAATGTTGTGTATTACTCTTAAGTTCTTTACAAGTGTTTCAAAGCAAGAAAATAAAATACAAGACCTCAGATAATTTATATTACATCCTACAACCGGCCATACTTAGAAAGCCAGCTGGAAACATTTGATCTAGACAACAACAAAATCAAATTTAGAATCATAAGGTAGATTTCCTTTTGACTAGTGACTATGACATGTCATTGCCCACATCCTAATATATTACAAAAAGGATAAAAGTACATAAAGTAGAACAATGATCGATGCAAAGTACCAATCAAATAAGATTTAAATTGTATTTCTATTCACCTAAAGAGTTAGGGTAAGTATGGTTGTCGAACCTCGTGGAATTAGTGATCGGTGTATTGTACACTGATTTATAAGAAACGATTAACTAAATTATCAAATTACTTAAACTATTCCTCTTGTTGTAAATTAGATCTGGAATGATAAGAAAGTAAATAAGAAACAAATTGCAAATGATTAACTTGATTAAGAAGACAATATGAAAAAAAATAATCAACTTCGGGGTTAAGGTTTGGTTTTTAGTAATCGTTTAGTTCAACTTGGTGAAAAATCCTTAATGGGGATTCTATACGTGTAGTAATTAAGTGATAACATAATCAAGACTTAACAGGTCTTAATACACAATACCAATTGAATTGACAACCAAGACTCTACAACTATATGATTCACGAAATACCATATGACATTCAAATAAAGGTTAACCAAAGCAATTGTTTAAATAATCAAAACACAAGTTAAACTTATAAAAGAACTTAAAGGGTTCAAAGTTAAATCCCAACACAAGTTTAACACAAACGAGACCTAATCACACGAAACCCATTACCCGAAGTAGATCACGAGAAGTTACCGCCTCATTGTGAAGGGGTTTTTGGTCCATTTACATCTTGTTTAACCATTTAAACATATGAAACGCAGCGAATATACAACTTAAGTCATGTTAAAGTTTCTGAAAATTAACATGATTATGTGTAAACAACAACCCATAACAAGAGGATCTTTATTATGTGAAGAACTAGCATACAATAAGAAATAACAACCCAATAACAACCAAAACGAGTCATACAAACTACCTTTAACAAAGCTGCTTAAAACTGATGATAAACTACCTTCCAAAAGGCTGCTGAAAAACGGGATTTGGATGAAGATGGGGCTGCTCTTGAATGACCAAAACATAAGGTAGATGTCCTCAAGCTCCATACCCACAAGCATGATGCAAAACACCTTCTTGCTAGGATTTGTGCACTAAATCGCAAGAACATGGCTGCTGAAAACCGATTTTCAGCCTATTTTTCCTTCTTGGATGAGAGAAAAATAAATGGGAGAGTGTGACTAGTGTTAAATTGGAGAGTGTGACTAGTGTTAAATTGGAGAGTAGTTTCAAGACACAAAATGACCAATAATGTCCCCAAAGGGGGCGGCCCAAATCTTGTGTTTAAAATGGGTTCCCCCCATTTTTAAACACCCACTAATATGTTAACTAGTTGTATTGTTAGTTATATAATTAACCTTTTAAATATATACTTAACACACACTCTTATTATTTGATGTTATTTAACAAACTTAAATAACATTACAATAATGTCCATGAACAAAATATCCTTATAAGTTGTTCTTTCTCACAATAAATTATTTAGAAAACCCATTTTCTAAATTGGTGCAATGATTTAATTGTATGATCATATCATCAATTAAATACATATTGGTGTTTGCTAAACTTGTTATTGGTATGACCCGACTTGGATCATGACGTACTAACCACATCAATATTCTATGTGTCTTGGGCATAAAGAATCCAAGAATCTCCCGCTTGCACAAGATTCATAGAAGATTGATGCAAGCAGTAAATACCGCCTAACATCGGTTTACTACCCTTAATACGCATGACTTAGAAGCCATTCAATACATTATCCCCTTCAAGTATCCAACTTGAAATGTTTTAGGTGAATCAATCATTTATCCTTTTGTTACAGATGTCATGTTAAATCCAAGGACACAGAATGATCATTCCTTATTGATTTAACTTAATCAGGCCTTAGACATCATGCTCTCAACGAATAAGAGGAACAAATTCCATCTTGACTACATACGTTTCTCACAATCACCTTATGTCGTACCTGAACATAGCCTTATGTACTGACCAATATTTCAGATCAGCAAAGAACTAGCCCAAGTGTGTAACACTTGTGAATATCAAAACCAATATGTATCTCAGGTCGGAGGATACCAAATGATATTCGCCTTTACTCAAATTACTTATGATCAATCAATGAGATTCTATGTAGTAAAATTTGAGACGCGGGTCAGTCCAATATTTGCATCCCATAAATATCTATGAACCTTGGTAGCAACCAATTGCTCTATATTCATACCTTATGAATATCTACCAATCCATGTTCATAATAGTCTTACATTCATATTTGTTCCCACAATATGACCGACTACGGACATTTAGAATAATAAACATATTCATGGATGTAAACATGCTAAAAAATATAACTCAAATATATAAAAGAGTTAAATATTACAATTGTTCCATATTTTATATGCTAAACAGATCAATTCCAATCACCAGAATATCGAAGTCCTAAGGCACAAGTATGACCCTCATACTTTGCCCTCAGAAGGAGCTTCGTGAGTGGATCCGTAATGTTTTGATCTTTATGAACTTTACGAATACATATCTTTACCCCTTTTCAACTCCATCCTTATGATGTTGAATCTCCACTCAAGGTGCTTAGTCTTTTGATGAGTACGGGGTTCCTTGATTTGAGCAATCCCACCCACGTAATTACCAAAGATTTCTAGGGGTTCTTGAATGGTAGAGACCACCCCTAGATAAGCAATGGACAAATTTATCCATGCAGCTTCCCAAGCTGCCAATGAAGCGGCTATGCATTCGGATTTTGTAGTGAACAATGCTACCGTGTCCTGCTTTGAACCTTTCAAGGACACTTCTCCTCCATTCATAATGGAAGTATACCCCGATTGTGATCGAGAATCATCTCGATTAGTTTTGGAAGCCTGCATCCGTGTAACCCTTTACAACGACTTTCTCTTCAATAGATTCATATATTAGAAACATATCCTTAATCCTACTAAGGTATTTCAGTATACTTTTAAGAGCCATCTAATGGTTATTTCTATTGGTATCTACTTTGTCATATTTAATAAGCATGACTCGTCCGGTCTAGTGCATATCATCACACAAATGATGGATCCTATAGTAGATGCGTATGGGATATCCTTCATTTGATTTTGCTCATCCTATGAGCTTGGACATTGAGACGTAGTCAACATTGTCCCTCTTTGAATAGATACCATACCTTTCTAAGAGTTTTCCATCTTGAGCCTTTTCAAGATTTTATCAATATATGCACTTTGGTTTAACCCTATCAACCACCTCGATCTATCCTTATAGATCCTTATTCCAAAATATGGGGGGCTGAACGAGATCTTATATGGAAAAACAAATTCCAAGGTAGGTTTCAACACCTTCCAAGGTTGGAATATCACTTCCAAATAGTAGTGTGTCATCAACATACAACATTAGGAATACAATTATGCTCCCACTAACTTTCATATATACAAACCTTCTTGATGCTTGTTTCAATCCATAGATTTATCACTTTAACTTGTATACTTTATTAGATGTCGTGATCGACAAAACCATCATGCTGAACTACATGAACAATCTCTTCGAGATGTCCATTAAGAAAAGCGGCTTTGACATCCATTTGCCAAAACTCATACTCAGAATATGCATTATGGCACATAAAATCCTAATCGACTTTAGCATTGCCACGGGCGTAAGAGTTTCATCATAATCAACCAATTGATTTTGATGAAACCTTATGCTATAAGTCTTGACATATAAGTATTCAAGTTTCCATGCATATCTGTTTTCATCTTGAAAAACCCACTTGTATCCAACCGTTTGGAGTTAAGTGGAGGGTCAACCAATTCCCAAACTTGGTTGTTATACATGGATTGCATCCTTACGTTCATGGTTTCTAGCCATTTGTCCCAATCCAAATTGGACATAGCATCTTGGTATATGGTTAGCCTATAGGGGGCAACCACATAGCATCCATTCTTGGAATATTCATATCTTTTAGATGGAATACTAACTTTACCAATTTGTGAACGTTTTGTGTGTATTGATCAACCTCTTGATTATCATCAACAACCTCTTGTTGATAGCTAGTGTCAACCATAAGTGTATCGGCTTGTGGATCTTGATCCTTATCAAGTTCCACAGTTCTATATATCATTCCTTCATAAGGAACTCGGTTTCCAAGAACTTAGCCTTTCAAGCAATAAATACTTTTGCTCTGTTGAGTCGAAGAAATAGTATCCTATACAGTCTCTAGGACTTTCAACTAATATACACTTTCTTGGTCCGGTTCATATTCATAATATGAGCCTTAAAGAGCAATGCGAAAACCCAAAATGATAAAGATGGTAAGCTCATAGCCATAATAAATTGAACCATATCCAAAAGGGTTCAGTTTCTCCTTTATCAGAATGAAGAACATAGATAGTTATATAGAGTTGATTTTCTACTTCACTATTGAAGATTTTGAACATTTCAAAAGCTTTGTAATTATGTTTCATCAAGTGCACACAATAATAGCGACTGTAATCGTCGGTAAAAGTAATGAAGTATCTTTCACCAATCTTTGTCATTGTCTTAAAAGGACCACATACATCCAAATGTATCATTCCTAATAAGTCTTTTGGTTCACACTTATCAAATGAAAAATTTTCATTTGTTTCCAAAAGAACATTCTTTTGAAGTGTTTGAATCCAATTCTTGTTTATGTGACCAAGATGACGATGTCAAAGATAATAATAACTTAAACCCATTTTAAGTTTGTTGGTGCTTAATGTGTATAATGAGTTATTATAGGACGAATTATCATGAACCAATTCATGGATATCATTAAAAGGCATATCCTTAAAATGAAATACATCATCCATAAAACCTAATATCATTATTTACAAACTTTAAATCATCATCATATTGTTTTAATAGGAAACATTAATTATGTTCCTAGTCAAACTAGGTGCATATAAAATATTTTGAGAGCAACTTCCAAACCATTTGAAAGTCTCAAAACAGAGTTTCCCGCCTTGAAGCGTACATTTCTTTGAACCCCTTTGCAACAATTGCAAGTATGAGTCTCACATCCGGTATCCAATACCCATGTGTTTGAAGAAATGACATTTAATACAATGTGTGAATCATGGAGATTGTATTTGAGGTTTGCCCAACATCCCTCTTGTCTTTCAACTCCTTGAGATAGGAATTATCCTATCTCTCCATACTCAAAGCATGGATCGTTCTCTGTTACCTTAGGCTTCATAAGCTTAGGTTTTTCGAGGTTTCGCTTTAACCTTTGCTTTGATGTATTCCTTTCTGTTGGCAACAATTGCCTTAGGATCGGGATTGGCCATTTCTTATAGCCTCCCTTATTGATCGAGAGAATAGGTAGAACCTCTCTACCCATCCCTGCCTCGGTTGCTTCGAGCATTGCGTGAAGTTCACCAATGCTCTTGTCCTACCCATTCATATTATAGTTTATTATGAATGTCTCAAACCATTAGTTTGGCAATCAAGGATCAAATCCTTGGCCAACTACTTTGAGACAGGACATTTAAGCATCTTGAGGCTATCAATGTGGCTTTTCATCTTAAGAATATATAAGATGATATCGATTGGGTTTCTTCCATGTGACATGCATAAAGTGCCCGAACCGTTTCGAAGCAATCTACTAAAGTTTGTTGAAAGAACATTTCCTTCAACTAGATTATCATGCCATATGCCCCATGATGCTCCAAACCCTTTTGGAGTTCGGGAATCATATTCCCAACATGAGGTAGGATACTAGCACAGAATCCTTAGTGTGCCTAAGCCAATCGTCAAAAAGCCTTAACATCAACAGTGTTGGTTGGTGAGGTATGGGATCGTGAAGGACATAGGCATTTACTCATTCTTGAGAACGATTCTCAAGTTTTGAAATTAAGTCCATAAGGTAAATATGGTTAGGACTATCCCTCTCAAGAATAGATCTCAGTGATAGGGAAGGGACGATCGGGGTGGTAGCGTAATAGTTAGCGGCCATCACTACAATTTGACAAAGTTCATTTTAGTATTTCTGATAAATTTATTTTAATCGTTAATACCCTTAAATGTCTCATAGACAATTAACAATTAAAATCTAGAATCCAACGTTACATTTAAATGATGGTTAGGTGACCTTTATCCCATTAGTTAAATTAACAAGGTAGTCAACAGTTGACAATTGCAACCTATTGCAACTTCTAGTCTTATGGGATCGGTTAAACATCATATGTTTAGTCGGCATGTTTAATCCCATCAACACCATTGTACACCATGCTTCGGTGACCCTAATCACATGGTTTCCAATTCAAGTCGTCCTACTTACACACACGTGTGAGTTTTCACATACAAGCGGTTAGGTGACCTTTATCCCACGAGTATGTTAGACTCACCTCAAAGATAAAAGTTTCCTACAAGTGGTTAGGTGACCTTTATCCCACAAATAGTTCCCAAGTGATTCGAGTGTCGTGTAAAAGGATGGTGATAGACTTGTTACCAAAGGGATTTAAGTTTCCATTATTCTAGACATGAAAACTCTATGTACCTTGTATTAGCATGCTTTCAAATACATGGTACCCTATGGTTCCTTTTTATAAAACCCATTTTATTATGAAATCATTAATCCTTTTAATAACCATTTATAAGTCACTTAATGTTTAGGAACCAAAAATTCAGCTTGTTATGATAATTTATTTAGATTGTCAAGCATATCCATATATCAAACAATCAACATAAAAGGAATAATCAAACAAGCATATATCCAACAATCATATGTGCATAACCATAGCTACTATTGTGACCATACTTGTTTTCTATCACAAGTGTGGTCATTAGGTCTTTCCTAAGGGTTAATAACAACACAAAATTGAGATCACAATGGATCTCCCACTTGATGTCGCATCCGTATGCTTCAAGTCCACTTTGTGTCTTCCTTTTGTGCTTCCTTCCCGAGAATCTTCATTTACATAATATATATCCTAATACATATTTTCTAGTAAAAGAGAAATACTCCTAATCTATTATTACATCCCAATGAATAAATAGATAAATTACAAGCACAAAACTTACAACCCAATTGAACGAAAATGACCAAAACAAACAAGCAACCAAACCAAAACAACACAAGGTCTAAGCTAGGTTATGCACCATCAAATGAACAATCACAAACATCATTCAACAAACAAAATAAACCCCATCAAACCCCAAATTTTCAGCCAACATAAACTGAAAATTAGGGTTTTTTGTCCAAACAAACAATAACCAAACATATCAACCAATTGACATTCCTATCTTCAAAGTTTAATCATAAGCATGAAGATATAACTTTGAAAGACATGGGGTTTATTAAATCAACCAAAATCAGTCTCTAATGAGAGATAAACATCCTTTAAAACCATTTTACAAGGATAATGATGCTATTTTCCACATAACCGGCTCTAGATGCCATTGAAGGGGTTTGTTGGTCCATTTACATCTTGTTTAACCATTTAAACATATGAAACGCAGCGAATATACAACTTAAGTCATGTTAAAGTTTCTGAAAATTACATGATTATGTGTAAACAACAAACCCATAACAAGAGGATCTTTATTATGTGAAGAACTAGCATACAATAAGAAATAACAACCCAATAACAAACCAAAACGAGTCATACAAACTACCTTTAACAAAGCTGCTTAAAACTGATGATGAACTACCTTCCAAAAGGCTGCTGAAAAGGGATTTGGATGAAGATGGGGCTGCTCTTGAATGACCAAAACATCAAGGTTGATGTCCTCAAGCTTCCATACCCATAAGCATGATGCAAAACACCTTTCTTGCTAGGATTTGTGCACTAAATCGCAAGAACATGGCTGCTGAAAACCGATTGTCAGCCTATTTTTCCTTCTTGGATGAGAGAAAAATAAATGGATCTTGCAAGTATGAGATAGAGTGCTAAATGGGAGAGTGTGACAAGTGTTAAATTGGAGAGTAGTTTCAAGACACAAAATGACCAATAATGCCCCCAAAGGGGGCGGCCAAAATCTTGTGTTTAAAATGGGTTCCCCCCATTTTTAAACACCCACTAATATGTTAACTAGTTGTATTGTTAGTTATATAATTAACCTTTTAAATATATAACTTAAACACACACTCTTATTATTTGATGTTATTTAACAAACTTAAATAACATTACAAATAATGTCCATGAACAAAACATCCTTATAAGTTGTTCTTTCTCACATATAAATTATTTAGAAAACCCATTTTTTAAATTGGTGCAATGATTTAATTGTATGATCATATCATCAATTAAGTACATATTGGTGTTTGCTAAAATTGTTATTGGGTATGACCCGACTTGGATCATGACGTACTAACCACATCAATATTCTATGTGTCTTGGGCATAAAGAATCCAACACATTGTTCTTGAATGATCTTCAAAATCATTGTTGAATTGCATCCTGGATGTAAGGCCTCATTCCCGGGACGCTCACAGCTGGTCGATCATCATACTTAAAACATATAAATACATTTTTGTTTCATAAAACATCGTAGCGGAATTACCAAAATATAGATCTCATTTCACTATAAAAGCTTTTGCAAAATAATACATCGTTAACAAGTTACAAAATACATGTTGCATTACATCGCAAAAGCATTATAAAAATGGATGCCATCCAAAAGAGCTCAGTAGCCACTTCGTGCCATCCTTAGCAATCATTACCTACCAACTAGAAACACATAAAAGTCAGCGTTGCTGAGTGAGTTCTAGTTTTATAATAAAAATACTTTTCTTTCGTTAAAACCATTCTTTACTTTCATGCGATCATACACCATACGTACACATAGATAATATCATTATTATCTTCATTAACTTTCATTCATTCGTCATACGTCATTATCATTCTCATTCGTTCATACTTCTTACATTCATACGTACGTTCATTACTTTCGATGACATGTACATTACCCCGAACTTTGTGCACGAAACGGGTAACTGGGCCTGAGATCTTTCATAGACCTCGAACATTAGGCACAAAGCTGACTCCAGTACCTAGGGTAAGTACATTCACCACTTATCTTTTCTCTTACATCCGGATCAATGCCTTGTGCTATACCCCGAACATTATGCACGAAGCTGGTAACTGGGCCTGAGGTCTTTCATAGACTTCGAACATTGTGCACGAAGCTGACTCCAGCACCTAGGGCAAGCAGCAAGGATCCCATACATATGGTCAATCATAAAGATTGGACCCCAATGTGCATCCTTCGGGATAGCTAACCCGCACACCGTTGAGCTAACACCTTCATTGGGTGTTTACCTCCATACATGTGCTTGCAAGCCTTTTTTACGTTCATTCGTTCATTAATGCATGCATTCATTCATCGTGTTCCTCTTTTCATTATCTTTCACTTTACGTTACATAATACTTTCATTTTCATTCATTAACAATCAACATAAAGTCATGGGAAAGATAAACATACATCATAAGAAGGAACATAACATACACAATCATCAACATCATCATACAGGGCATCATACATACATACATAACATGCATCATGCATAAACATGCAACATCGTACACCATCATGCCCATCGTAGCGTCTATGACCTCAAAAGTCATCTTACATGAACTTACGGGAACCTCCCAGGTCAAAACTTACCTCGGGTACACCAGCCCTACTTGGGTGTATGGGCACCCTTCAGTCGTAGGGCCTCCAGGCGACTGAACATCATACGATTGAACCAATGTGGATGAACACCTATGCAAATGAACACCATGCAAATGGACCAAATGCGGATGGACTCAATGCGGATGAGTCCCATGTGAATGGACCTAATGCAGATGGACTCAATGCGGATGAGTCCCATGAGAATGGACCTAATGCGGATGAACCCTTGTGCGGATGAAACTAATGCGGATGATCATTTATGCGAATGGGCTCTCAGTCGTGCGAATGAACTCTAAGTCGTGCGAATGAACCTCAATCATGCGAATGAACCTCAATCGCATCCCAATGGGCTATATGGCCTCCGTTCAGTCACCTAGCCCTAGCTGATGCAAAATGTAGTTCATCCCGAACCCAATCTGCCATTTTCGACCTCCTAGCTCATCCAAACCCATTCTAAGCCGAAATCAACCATCCTAAACCTTAGGAATGCATACCACAACACCATTCAAGCACGCAAAAGACTAGAAATAAACTCCAAACGCATCACACGCAAACATATACAAACGGGTCAAACACACACACATACAAAAATGGGTTTTCAGATGTGTTCCAGCCCCAAAATCGACCAAAAACGTTTAAAAGAGGGGTCCTAGATCTCACACAAACCACACCGAGAACTAGAGCTTCGTTTGGACCCGTTACACGATGATTTTGCTCACTTGAATCCACCTGAACCAACTATTTCTCTCTTTTCTCCCTTTCTTCTCCCTTTCTCTTTTTTTTGCTGAATTTTGAGGTGTGGCGAGAGGGTAAGGGCTGCCCTCTCCCTTCAAATGCCTCCACTCACCCAATTTTCTCTCGTTGGCGAGTTTGGTCCCTCGACTTTGGACTTTATTTCTTTTTCTTCTTTCGTCGGCTTCAAAATAAATAACAGGGTGTTACACCGGATGATCGAATGGTATTAGAATGATGTAGAATTGTGAATCACAGATCTAGAAACACCCAAAATTCATCTCAAATCATCCTAGGTCAAATGGGGGGCAAGTGGTTCTCAAAACCTAAAAAAAATGTGATTTTATAGGTCATTTCCGAGGCTCTGGCGTAGCCTATGCTGGGGGGTATTCTGTTGTATTTTTGCTGATGCTATCATAGCCTACGATGGCTGTAGTAGGTTACGATGGAAACTTTTCTGCTGCATTTGAATTTTCATTTCTTGACTCCTCCAACGCCATGTTTCACCATGAAAGCTTCCAACTTGGTTATTTTACCTATAAAATCACTTCAAACTCCTAGTTAACCTATTCAACATGATCAAATGCATAAATACAAGCAATCAAACTTAATATTTAATATTTAAATACTTAAAATAGCATTTCAACACACTCACATTACATCCCCACACTTAACATTTGCTTGCCCTCAAGCAAGTCCATTTGAAACACTAAACAACAATATATAAACCAAGGTCCCTTACTATGTCTTAGATATAGTCCAAAGTCATAGCCCATTCCGGAATTACAACAATCGTGTTTGGTTAGCAAGTAAAGCATGTTACATTTATTTCAAAATAGAGTCCTCCTAATCAAACCTAACATGTTTTTGGTTTTTATTTTCATGCAACACACCCCTCACTATTTTCACTCCACTCAGTTTATTTCTGGATTGGTGAAAATTGCACCAAAAATCACTCAAAAGGTCTACGTATGAAACTTTATTATCATATGCTTGAGTGATGATCAAACTTCCACACTAACACATTAATAATACACACATCAAAAGGACTTATCGGTTTTGGGCTTAGGTTCAGGTAGGAATGTTTGGCTGTGAAAGTGGCTAAAATAATCAAGGAAAATATCGTTGTTGACATTCTTATTAAAATAACTACTATTAAAAATAAAACAACAATCATGGGTACACATTTATCCCATACTTAGTATTTTTTGCATTTTTCTTTGTTTTTCTTTTTTCATTTTTTTTTTGTTTTTTGTTTGTAGTTTTTTGTTTGTATTCAATCACTTACTATTACCAAAAATCAAATACTGATACACTTGGAATGTCATCTTTAGTGGTGAATGGGTCACATTGGGTAAAAAGAATAATTTGTCTATCATTGTATTTTATAAGGGTGAATGGGTTGATTTGGGTTTTAATGATATGGGTTTGAAAAAGAAAAGTTTAAAGCTCAAAGGGCATACTAGGAAAATTTTAGGCAATTGGTGACGCATGAAAATAGGTGAAAGGAAAAAAGAATCCTAGATTGTCTCTATCATGTATGTGCATTTATCAAGTCCACTGTCTTAGCATGCATCAAATCACACAAGTTCTAAAACAAAGAGTCATATGGCCTACACTAACAAATCAAACAATTTTGTGTAAACTAATAATCTATTAGGTTTCAAAGTCTCACCAGGTTGGGAAATAGGGTTGCTGACGTGTGCATGCTTTTATTACACCAATAGCTTGTAAACCATAATTAGGTAATTTTAACTTCTTCTAAAAACCTTACTAACCATAATTTCTTATGCTATCTTGTAATTAGACCATGACTAATAACCGTTATTTTTTAACACAGTAGGAATCAATTGGTTTAACTGTTGTTTTAATGCCCAATAGGATTGTTAAAAAACAAAAAATTAAAAATTTTCCACATTTTTCTTTCCCTCATTCCCACACTTGGGATACATTGTCCCCAATGTATGGTACTTAGGTTAAGTGTAGGATTTCTTTAAATCAATTATCCAATCAATCAACACAACGACTTTTCAACACAAATTGGCCCAAACATAAAAACAACCACTCCCAACACATATTAATAATAATAACACCACCAAATTGACAACACAAACTACTTAAACAAATACATTAAACATAAAAGCATATAAATCTAATTTCAGGTTGCCTCCCGAATAGCGCTAAGTTTTAGGTCTTCAGCAAGACCATACCTGGGACCACTCATGGTGGTCGAGTAGGATGCTTGACTCTGGTGTTCTTCAAATAATCTGGTGGGTCTTCAACTAGATCGCATTATGGCCCAAACATTAATGCCTCAACTCTGTCTTTTATATGATCAAGTGGATCACTAATTTTTTTTCTTTATTTTAGGCTTCACATCTCTTGTTTCCATAATCATAATTAGCTCTTTCTCTTCTTTTGAATTCATCAATTCCTTCAAGTCTACATGCTTAACCCTATCATACTCAAAACCATTCTTAAAATTTGTGTTCATGCTTACATATGGAGTGTAAGTAGGAATACACATGTTAATCATATCTTCCATAAAAAGTTCCTCATTAACAAAATAATTAACCGACTTGGAAAATTACCTCAAAATGTAACTTACGAGTTTCGTAAGTCATTTCAATTGTTCCATATCGATAATTGATTTGAGCATTGACAGTTGCTAAAAATGGTCAATCCAATATGACCTTCGGTTGCTCATTTGTCCTTACCGGTGCATAATCATGCACCATAAAGTTCACCGGGTAGTAAAATCCTCCCAACTTGATTATAACATTCTTTACCATCCCCTAAGGACATATCTGAGTCAAGTCTGCTAAAACCATAGTGGTCTTAACTTCCTCTAGATAATCGAAGTCATACTAATCATATAACATATCTGGCAAGATACTAACAGCTACTCCATAATCCAAGAGTACTCTTTTTATCTTCAATTCCCCCACTTTGATTGGAATGATGGGTGCTCCTTGGTCACTATCTTCCACTTCATTCACTTTCTCTTCCTTATCTGCAACTTGTTATGGAAAACAAGTAAAGTCATTAGAAATAATTTCAAAGTCATGAAGGATACTAACCGAATTGATGTGAACGTTTCTCATGTTTTCCGTGTTTGTTCCTTGCTGTTAAGGATTGATCATGGTATCACACGGTAGTTTTCCGGGGTTACTTTTAATCTAGGCTACATTCTCAGCAAGTTGACCCACTTGTTTATTCAAAGCTTCATAAGCTTTGTCTTTTATTTCATTTTCCCTCTTATTCACTTTCATATTCTCCTTCATAATGTTCATGAAAGCATTTAACTTTGCATTTGTAGACTCTTGTTGACTTGCATGGTTGTAGCTCCCTTGATTGCTTCCTTGTAAATATGAGGTTCTTTGATAACCACTTTGATTGTAATTCCCTTGTGGCCGATCTGATATGCTTGATCACCTTGATTACTACCTTGAAAATTAGGGTTCATCTGGTTTGAAGCATTTCCATAATTCAAGTTCGGATGATTTCTTAAACCAACTTGATAAGTATTGGAGTTCAAATCAAACTGCTTATTCTCTCCATATACTTGATTCACCATTTCATGTTGACTTAAAAGTAATGGACACTCTAAACTTGCATGCCCTAGTTCACCACATTCATTGCATACATTAAATCCAACTGAAGCTACATCTTTAGTCCCCGTATGTCCTAACTTGGCCAATTGTCTTTCGAAAAATGCAATTCTTTCTTTATTCTCATAATCAATGGTGGTTGACCTTATCATACCAGGCTTTGACCATCTACTAGCCAAAGCTTGAGCTTTTGAATTCTTGCACATTCGTTTTAGGAATTCCTAATCCATATCTTCATGATTAGATAAGAATGTTCTATTACTTGCAGAATACAAGTATTTTCTTTCTTTTGGTGTTAGTCCATCTGAAAATGCCTTAATCAATTCCCACCTTTCAATACCATGATGAGGACACATACAGATCAACTCTTTGAATCTTGTAAATGCCTCATGAAATTGTTCACCAATTTGTTGTTGAAAAGAACGAATAGCCTCTCTTGCATCACTTCTCTTTCCCATAAAGTAATATTTTTCATGGAAAACCCTTTGCATCTTTTGCCGAGTATGAATACTATTGTCAGGAAAAGTCAAGAACCATTGCTTAGCTCTATCTTTCAAAGGAAATTAAAACAGTCTCAACCTCACTTCATCTTATGTGAAGTGATTTCCATTTCCACCAATAATGCTACATATGGCATCAAATTCAGCAAGATGCACATATGGTTCTTCTGTTGCAGTACCTTTAAATGCAAGAAGAATAATGAGATAATGAGGGCGCACATCAAAAGCTCTTCCTCTACGATTTGGAGGTGCGATAGGATTCAGATTTTTAGAGATAGTTGGTCTGAAATGGCTATCCATACCATGTACTTGAGCTCTTTGAGGTCTTCTTACTTGGTTGAAATTTTTATTGACTCCACCTCGTTTTTGATTCATAGGTGGTACATTCCATCCATAATGATTGTCCCCTAATTATTATAATTCCTATTATATCCATTACCTACACCAAGATTTCCATCCCAAGCATCATAATTAGCACCATGATTGTCTTCATTGTTGTTCCACTCATCCTCATAATCTTCATCGCCCGAGTGGACACTGTGCATGCTCACATAATCAAAGTTACCTCCTTGATTGACGTTATTTTGATTCAAGTTATTGTTGGGTGGTGGTTGATTTAAGTTGTTGTTGCGGATATTATTTGGTGGTGGGGGTGGATTTGGGTTTTGGTTATTAGGAAGAGGGTTTGGATTTTGAGGTGGTTGGTTATTTGGGTTATCCATTTGGGTTGAAGCAGAAGAACTGCTAGCTGCTTGATCAATATCTTGTGAAATTGATGTAACCGGTAACCCTGATCAATGCAGAACGCGATTGTACATTGCTGATTTCTTTATCTCTCGATCGAATACTAATGGTGATTTCCTACTCGAATAGCGAGTATGCATGGTGACACTGAAAAATACCAAGCATAATAAGGAAATAAGAAAATAAAGCAAAACGAGTAAACAAAACTAAAAACAAAATCAAATAACAAAACACCAAGCACACTGATTCTCCGGCAACGGCGTCGAAATTTGATCGATGTCGAAGTACCAATCAAATAAAATGTTAAATTGTATTTCTATTCACCTTAAACTAGTTAGGGTAAGTATGGTTGTCGAACCTCGTGGAATTAGTGGTCGGTGTATTGTAAATTGATTTATAAGAAACGATTAACTAAATTATCAAATTACTTAAACTGTTGCTTCTTGGTTGTAAAAATTGGATCTTGGAATGATTAAGAAAGTAAATAAGAAAACAAATTGCAAATGATTAAACTTGATAAAGAAGAAAATTATGAGAAAAAGTAATCCACTTTGTGGTTAAGGTTTGGTTTTCAGTAATCGTTTAGTTCAACTTGGTGAAAAATCCTTAACGGGATTCTATCCGTGTAACGATTAAGTGATAATGATAATCAAGACTTAACAGGTCTTAATACACAATACCAATTAAATTGACAACCAAGACTCTGTAACCATACGATTCGCGCAATATCATATGACATTCAAATAAGGTTAACCAAAACAATTGTTTAAATAATCAAAACACAAGTTAAACTTATAAAAGAAATTAAAGGGTTCTAAAGTTTAAATCCTAACACAAGTTTATCACAAACGAGAACCTAATCACACGAAACCCATTACCCGAAGTAGATCACTAGAAGTTTAGGCGCTCATTGTTCTTGAATGATCTTTAAAGTTGTTGTTGAATTGCATCCCGAAAGATCGAATGGTATTAGAACGATGTAGAATGGTGAATCACACGTCTAGAAACACCCAAAATTCGTCTCAAATCGTCCTAGGGCGAATGGGGGGCAAGTGGTTCTCAAAACCAAAAAAAATGTGATTTTATAGGTGATTTCCAGAGGCTCTGGCGTAGCCTACGCTGGGGGGTATTATGTTGTTTTTTTGCTGATGCTTGCGTAGCCTACGGTGGCTGTAGTAGGCTCCGGTGGAAACTTTTCTGCTGCATTTGGAATTTTCTTTTTTTGACCCCTCCAACGCCTTGTTTCACCATGAAAGCTTCTAACTTGGTTATTTTACCTATAAAATCACTTCAAACTCCTAGTTAACTTTTTCAACATGATCAAATGCATAAATACGAGCAATCAAACTTAATATTAACAGTTAAACACTTAAAATAGCATTTTAACACACTCATATCATGCAACAGACTCAAAACCTCACTATAGAGTTTCCAAAAGAATGGACCTTTTCACCAACTTGTAGAAGTTGGGGAGTCTTCAGAGATATAGCGGAAAATGGTTTAGCATTATGAAAAATACATTAGATAAAGCATGTGTTAAAAGTCTTTGGAAGAAATCAGTCTTCACTTCTTGGCTTCGGAAGACTTTGTATTTAAAGATTCAGAATACTTCACTTTTGGCTTCGGAAGATATTGATTTTGGTATCGAAAGATTTTACACTTAGATTAATAGTTATGTAGGGTATAAAACTTCTGAATTATTTATACTCTACATAAAAATGCATGCATGCAGGAGAGACTTAGAATGTTTTAGTTGCATTAGCCTTACACTAAACCTTACAAAAAAAATATTTAAAACCCTATAATGTTTTTAATATATTTAAATATTTGTGAGTGGAGGAGAGAGAAAAAGTAATGATAATATATAAAAGGTATTTTTTAGTTGAAAAAGAAAAAAAGATATAATTTTAGTGTAGTTATATTGATAATAAGATAAATGGGTTGTGAATGCTTTAAAAAATACATTTAATAATACAAAACAAAGTTAGAAATTAATATATAATTCACTACATGAATGACTCATCGAGGGGAAGACAAACTATATAGGCCCTCAAATTTTAGTTTTACTATTTCTATTTTATAATTATCTTACTTTATTAATTTAATTTACTTATTTCTAAAAATAAGGGAAGAAGTTAATTGCATGTTCAGCTAACAGAGTTTTTAAGCAATTATTCAATCTAAAGGTCAAAAGTGTGATGATTTTATAAACCTTTGGACTAAACTTATAATATTTCATTCCTAGGGAGGAAACATTGAATCCAAGTAAACTTCAGGGACTATCTGTGTAATATATATTATACTAATTATGTGCATAAGAGTTGTACATATCGCTTCAATAGGTGTACTCACAATCAACTCAGTCTATTAGATAGACACTCTTATGTCTCATGGTGTGGAGTCCTTAACCAGAGCTCCGACGCCGGCAACTTCACGCACCTCGACACGTCACCTGTTCCAGCTCATCTCCGGTGCCGGTGATCACAGCCTTACGAGATGCATCCCAGGTACATCATCAATGCCCCCACCAATAAGTCGTCGTAGCTCTGCGCAGTCCACTAGTCGTACCCTTTAATCGCCCCTATCACCGCCATATACACTGTCGTCAAATTGCGAACCATCGCATCGGATATCTCCATCACAATCAAAGAAATTGGCAATTTGGATGTGAAGAAAATCTGTAAATTAAAAATCAAGGTTTGAAGGTATTAAATGCTGGTGGTGACAAATAGCCTTCGTGATCTACCCATTATTTGTTTAGGGTTACAGAAAGGGAAACCGGTTGTCCTCAACGAAGCTGTTCCGATTATAATGATCTTATCTTGCCTGCTGAGGGGATTTAGTCAAACATGCTCATATTCCGATTTCCAAAGGAGAAAATTTGTAATTTTGGCAAAAGAATTTTAATCGAAATATATATAATGCCATTGATTCTTGATTCACCTGATATGGCTTTCTTTCTTTGCTATACATAATACATGCTAGGGTTGCAAGTTTGTAACATGCAAGCTTGCTTTAGCATATAAATTGTAAGCTTGATAAACATGCTAGACATAATCAACTCACAAGTTCTCTTTGGAGTTTTAATTGTTTCAATTAAAAAGTTAATTTATTTAATTTTTTCTCGCCTTTGCTTTATGGTCTTTGAAATTCTTTGTTCGCCTTGGCATTTTATTTGTTTCGTCTGCTTTTAGCTCATGTTTCTATGGTTTTCTTTGCTTTGTGTCTTATAACAAGCTTTATGGAGATGATATTAAGGAAACACGTTAAGATTGTAGATAGAAGGTTCTCGCCCTTTGCTAAACATGATTTGTTAAATTGGTGACCTTAAGTTTGATTTTTATATCTTATGTCTTGTTCATTGAGACCGAAGGATGTCATAACTATGTATAGTTGCATATTAGGCACAAGAAAAGTAATGATTAGATCAATAAATCTTCTATAATGAGGTTTAAAATATGTAGGTGTTATGCTGTTTAATATAAATAAGATTTATACATTTTAGTTTGATGAGAAATGCATAGTGTATGTTTGGTTATGGACCACTGAGCATAGTTTACTGCTATGAATAGATTAAATCAAAATTGAACTTTCATATTTCACTGAAAAGAAGTAACGAGATTGAATACTCGGTGATGATAAGAGAGTAGTAAGAATCCAGGTAAATTGGAAATGTACACTTACTCCGATGGTGAAAGATTTTTATGCACATTTTATCATATAGTACTTTAGGGTGCTTTGGTTTCTTGATGTTTTTCTTCTTCTTAATGTGCTATTGTAAGTACCACCGTTACTTTTACTATGGTTGCCTTTATTCTCATATTATTTTAATCCGCTTTTATTTGTTGTCTTTGACATGATGATTAGTGTTTTTAGCTTATGTCTTTGATGTTTCATTATTGATTTTGTTACTTATTGTTTTTAGTTAGATTCACATATATATTTTTCGTATCTACAAGTGATAAAATTTTGTATGTACTAGGATCATTATCACCATTTGATTATGTTTTAGTAGAAACTTATTGTTATATTTATATATAAACTTTTGAGTAACTAAAATTAACATCTTGCAAGAGTGAAAGATGGAATTAGAGTGACTTGACTTTTTAAAGATCTGAAATCTAAAAAGATGGTTAAAGATAAATTGTTTATGGACATCACTTTCAAAAATTGATAAGCTATTTAGGTATTGCTAACTACATGACCGATTTAATAAAAAAGTTTTGAATTTAATGATTTATAGATTGAATAAATTCTACATTTCGGTAATTTGGAAAGAGAGATTACTTCTTTGATTGCAATTATCATATCGGCAAATACAAACTGGCTCGTAAGCGGATGCACGTAAAAGGTTTGCCTCAACCTATATGATTGTCAAGTTTTTCTATTTCTATTAGGTTTTATCTTTTTCTTTATGATTACCTTATGTACTCTTATCAATATTTCAGATATCCACCGGAGACAAAATTGATGTAATGAATTGATTTTAAGTTATATAAACATAGTAGCATTTGGGTTTTGAACTACACATTTAGTTGGCTTTAGTAAAACGAGTTAGAAAATTCATTAAATACAAGGTTATGGTTATAATAAAAAAATATTTAACCTAAATATGACAGGAAGTATTTGGCTTACATGTGTCATTATATGTTTTAAAAATAGTATTTTAGTCATTGTTTTAAATACTTAGGTGACGGGGTATACTATGTCATGTTATTGTGTCAAACATTTTTTTATATAAATTCATTATTGTGTTTAATGTTTAGATAATTTTGTATTATTTTTGTTATTATTGTTTGTATATTATATACTTATTTTGTTTTTAATCATTATATTTTACAGTTAGTGGTACACAATGATAATAACTAATGTGTTTTTCAAAACTTTAGTATTGAAGAATACAAAATAACCAGTAGAAAAAAAAGCACAATCAAAGATTTTATCATTGTGGTTATCTTTTATATCAATTTATGTTATTTGGTTATTGTTTTTAATGTATTAAGTTAATTACTTGTTATTTTATGAGTGTGTTTTACTTATAAAAGTATAAAATAGTATTATTTTAACATTATGTTTGTTTTAGAATTTATTATTTTTAAAACAGCGCAAAATATTAAAAAAATCAAAATATGAATAAAAAAACACAATGAACTATAATATAAAGATAAAAAGAAAATGGCAAGCAAAAATTGTATGAGTATAAAAGGTAAAAATATATTTTTATATATTGTGACTATATTTGTTTTAAAGAAAAAAAAGTTTCGTTTTTTAGTGTAGTTTTTTTATAAAAAACTATTTCATATATAAAATTTATGAATGTTTAAAAAAATAAAGAATTTGAAAAAAGTAAAAAATAAATTGTTATAACTAAAATATCCATGTAACAAACGTTTTTCTTATAATTTGATCTCAATCACCGATAAAAATAACTGATTGTTAAGATTAGTTATTGTACATTTTAATTTTAGAAACCATGTCTACTTGAACTATTACCTAATTACAAATGTATATAAATATAAATATAATAATTGACGAGTCAAGTTAGACCTTAGCTTAGATATAATGATTTATTACTAAACTAGATCTCTAGCTCTATAAATTTAATCGAGCCGATCTCGGGCCGACTCTACTTATTTTGTGCTTTTGCACTCGCATACACAAAAAGACTTGGGAGTTGTAACACCCGGATATTTATTATTTTGAAGCCGGTGAAGAAAGAAAAGAAAATAAAGTCCAAAAGTCGAGGGACCAAACTCGCTAACGAAGAAAAGTTGGGAAATGTGGTGATATATGTAGGAAGAGGGCAGCCCACTCTCCCCACACTCACATTTCAGCTCACAAAAGAAGAATAGAGAGAAAGAAGAGAAAAAGGAGGAAAAAGTGTTGGTTCGGGTCGGTTCGGGTCGCCAAAATCGTCGTGAAGCAAGCCGAATCGAAGCTCTTGTCGTTGTGCTCGTTTAGGTGAGTTCTAGGACCCCTCTTTTACTTGTTTTCAAACGATTTGAGGCTGGAAAACATCTGAAATCGAGTTTTTCGTATGTGTGTAAGTTGACCCGTTTGTGTATGTGTATGTGTATGTATATGTATGACGCGATTGTGACTTGATTCTTGATTGGTTGTGCTTGAATGATGTTATGGTATGCATCCCTAAGGTTTAGGATGGTCGATTTAGGCTTAAAATGGGTTAGATGAATTTGGGGGCCGAAAACCCTCGGCTGCAGTCGGGTTGAACTGCATTCTGCATCAGTTAGGGCTAGGCGACCGACTGGAGGCCGAATGGAGGCCATACGGCCGATTAGGGTGCGATTGGGGTCCATTCGCACGATTGGGGTTCATTCGCACAACTGGAGGGCCAGTCGCATGGGGGTCATGCGACTGAGGGTCCATTCGCACGATTGGATGTTCATTCGCATAGGTGTTCATCCGTATTAGTTCAATCGCATGATGTTCAGTCGCATGGAGGCAATGCGACTAAAGGGTGTCCATACGCCCGAATAGGGCTGTTGAACCCGAGGAAGGTGTAGATTGACTTCTGACTTTCGGGGGAAGGTGCAGATGTAAGTGTTGATGTAAAGGTTCCCATAAGAGTTTTTAAGATGACGATCAAGGTCTTAGAAGCATGTTGGGCATGATGAGGGTGATGATGTTGTACGTTATGTATGTATGATGTTACCATGTAGGATGTGATGTTGATGCATGTTTATGTTCCTTAATGTGATGTATAATATCTTTCCTGTGGCTTTACTTGTTATGATGAATGAACGAAGTATTATGTAACGTAAAGTGAAAGATAAAGAAAGAGGAATATGATGAATGAATGCATGTATTAATGAACGAATGAAACGTCTTGCACACATCGGATACGGGGTCCTTCTTGGTGATTGACCCTAAATGTAGAACCTCTACCGCTCACCCCTAGTACTGTGGCATACGTTTAGCTGTCATTCGTTGACTTCGGCCCAGTAGCTAAGACTGATGGTTACTCCTAGGACCGTGGCATACGTTTAGCTGTCATTTGTTGACTTCGACCCGGTAGCTACGACTAACCGGGGTGTAGCACATGGTATTGGTTTGGATGATGTCCGATGCGCAAGTAAGGTAATGAAAGAACGAATGAACGAATGAAGAAGATAATAATGATATTATCTATGTGTACGTATGATGTGTGATCATGTAAAAGTACGAACGGTTTTATCTGAAAGTAAAGTATGTTTTATTTATAAAACTAGAACTCACTCAGCAACGCTGACTTTGATGTGTTTCCAGTTGGCAGGTAATGATTGCTGAGGATGGCACGGGCGACTACTCAGCTCTTTTGGGATGGCATTCTTTTGATTAATGTTTTTGCATTGTAATGCGAACAAACTATTTTTTGGTAATGAATGTTGTATTAGTTTGCAAAAGCATTTACATGGAAATGAAAGTTTGTTTTAGTTTTCCGCTGCGATTTATTAAATACAAATGTAATTATATGTTTTATGTGCAATGAGAACCCAGCTGTAAGCGTCCCGGGAACGGGGTCTTACAGGAGTAGTGCCCCCAAGACACAGCCACGCTAATCGACCGACGCGGCTCCCATAAGCATCTAGATGGTCTACGATCAGTGCTATTCGTACACCCTATGCCTGATTTCGCAACTTTCATAAAATGAAAATGATGTATGTCCGAATCGATCTCAATGGATCCCTCGTGATTGCCCAGAGGTCTCACTCAAGTGAATTGGTTTCGAGAGCATTCCGCCACTTTTTGGTCAACCCATCGGCTTCTATTAAGAAGGCGGCGCAAAGGAGGATTCAAACAAAGCATGCGATTTTGTAAAATCTATTATATATAATACTAATTATTAATATTTTTATGCATCAAGTGTTGTACGTTATGTTTAATGGGTTGTACCTTTGTTTTTTTTAATATTTTACTTTTAACTCTAATACTTTTATATCTTTTACAATTTCATTTTTATAACTTTTCACTTTCAATTTTATCTCCTGTACTTTTCATATCTTATAATTTTTCGTTTTACGAATTTTACGAGTTAGTACTTCGTAACGTGCGTGTATGGTTCAACGTTTATGTTTATTTTTCTCCTTTAACGGTTAACGCACAACGTGCGGGTTTTAAATCAACTTAGTTGATAATATTTTATGTTTCATGTGCGTGATTCAACGTTTTACATCTTTTTGGTTCGGTTTTATATTTTTTTGTTCTTATTTCTTTTTTTAATATGAGATTTTCCGGTGTTTTTTTGTCGCTGACGGTGATATGAAATTCGTGTTACTTGGTACGGATTTACGCCCCCCGTTGCAACGCGGGGGGCTTAATACTAGTTATATATAATACTAATTTTCAACTTGGTTATACATTATTAGTTGTACTCCATGCTTCATATGTTGGACCTTTGTATTTTCTTTATTATTTTTTCTTTTAAATTTTAACACTAATAGTTTTTATCTTTTATATTTAACATTAATATTTTTTTTACTTTCAACTTTTGTCTCATATACTCTTAATCTGTTATAAAATTTTTGTTTTATGTTTTAATTTAAAATTTTCGAGTTAACATACTGCAACTTGCATATGTGGTTCAATGTTTTTATCTCATTTTTAGTTTATCGATCATTTCATGTTTTACGTTTTGGTCTAATTTTTGCACGTTAACATGCCGCAGCGGGTGCCCATGGTTTAACGTGTTTACACCTACGTTTTCTTTTCATTATTATTTCTTTTGTTTTGTGGGTTTTTTTAGTATTGGTAATAGCTAGCGATAGTGTGACATTAATATTGCTCAACATAGTTTACTCCCCAACCGTAACGCGATGGGACATAATAATAGTTAAATACTAACGAAAAGTTACCGTGATGGATTAAACGGAAGTTAACAAAAAAATTACATTACAGCTTTCTAGTTAAAATTTTATTTTTTTGGGTATTTTAAACGTATACAATAAATTTTGTGTGAAATAAACAGATTGTGATTTGTGCAACACAAGTGGTCTATTCACCATCAAATTAAAATTAAAGTTAAGCTACTATTATGTCACACAAGTTGCGTAGAGATGTAAAACTATACTAAGTAGCATTAATATCACCTAGTTAACGCTAGCGACCATTAACACCGAAACAACCCGCAAAACAAAATAAATAAGAAAAGAAAAGGTAGACGTATGTATAAAAACGTTAAACCATGCAAGTTCGTTGCGTTGTGTGTAATGTGCAAAAATTAGACCGAAATGTAAAGACGACGCGATAGTTAAACGGAGTAAATAAGAGATAAAAACATTGAACCACATACGCATGTCGCGGCATGTTAACTCCAAAAGTTTAGACCGAAACGTTAAACGAAAATTTTGTAAAAGACAAAAAACATACGAAATCAGAGTTGAAAGTGAAAAAGAATACTAATATCAAGTACAAAAGATGTAAACCATTAGGCTTTCAATTAAAAAATTTTAAATAAAAAACAAAAACACATATAAAACAACATACAACTAATAATACATAATCAAATTGAAAATTACCGATACATAATTTATGTAACATGATCATGTATTCATGTGATTTTGCATGAGAAAATAGGGGGTACTAGCGGCGACGGAGAACAAACAAATAAATTATAGATAACATGAGCACATGCCACAAGCCACATGCCACATGCCACATGCCATCACAGTATCCAAAGAAAGACCAAGCTATGGTTTCTTCATAAATGCACCTCACCTCCCAGCTTTCAACACACCTTTATTATAAACTTCTATTCATTTTATAATGTATATAATTTAATTATTTTATTATATGCTGAGATATTGATACACTCTATAAGCGTCATCTAAATGCTCTTTTTATGTACCGTAAAATGTCTTACTAGCCATAACAAGTGTCATCTAAATGTCCTTTTTATGTACCGTAAACTGTTTTACGAGTTGTAAACTCCGGCAACAACTCAGATGAGTCTTGATATATTTCCTCATGAGCTGTTAAGTTATATTCGACCTTTAGGAGCTTACGGTGAGACTTCACATACGACTTGTTTAGTACAATACGACCCGTTAAGGTGCTAATTAAACGGCTCGTGAAGTGTCTAACTAGTTGTATGGTTTGTTTCTCAAATAAGTTGGCATAACATATTATATCTTGGTATTATTGATTTTTATAATTATTTGAAGTGATTTAAGCTTCTATATAAACAAGCATATGCTAATTCGTTTAATTACGTGAATTTAAAACAAGTTAATTAGAAAGTTGTCTGACATAAGAAGTAGAAGAAATAGAAGGCGTCAAAACACGTCATGTTCTAATGCATTGCTCATTGTTAAGAGCAATCCAACAGTACCAATAGGTAACTATGGTCGGCGAACAGAAATAATCTTAAAATGTTGTGTAGCATTTGCACAATTAAAATGTCTAGTCATGTATGGTGTATTATATTCGTATTATGGTACCTAAAATAGATTTTAGTGGTACCCTACTACGGTATCGTGAAAATGGGTATTTAATTCACGTTTAAGCTTTTCATTGTATAGTTTATCAGACTTATTTGAAATTATAATATTATTTAATTTACTTTGCAGCATGATCGAATGAGGATAAATAAACTAATGATTTGGCATTACAAGAAATACATAAAACAAAGGAGTTGTGAGGTCATGATCATTTGATGATTCTCTCATTTGAGTGTGACTGGGCATGGGAATGATATTCTTTACTGATGTGAATCAATAAGGATTGAATATGATGACTGAGTCAATGATTGTAAGACGGAATCAAACAAGCACAAAACATTGAATGCAAAAATACTCATAAATGCTCTTTGTATTAATGAGGTGAGAACGGTTACAATGAATGCAAGAGTTTGAACATTAAACAGTAACAATACATCTTGTGAACATAAGACTAAACAAAATATTCTGATTGTTTGTATTCTATCAATAGTCACCTCACATACGAGGTTTTCTATTCTATTTATAGGCTGACAAGATGCCTTTTTCGAAATGACTAAACTACCCCTGACCTATACATCAGAGAACTAGTCTAAGTACAAAAGTTTCCATCAACATTTCTTTTGTTCATCCGCATTGACTAACGTGGATGAGTTGATCTTCATCAGCATTTCTTGTTTCTTCTTCAGCATTAGTGTTTGGTCATCAGCATTGACAAATGCGAATGAACAAACACTTATGCGCATTTGTTGCTGGACATCCGCATTAGCAAGTGCGGATGTACAAAGTACTTGTTAGCATTTGTTTCGGTTATCCGCATTTGTTAATGCGGAAGAACAAACATGTGTCAACATTTGTTCTATGTTCATCCGTATTTACAAATGTTGTTAGCCAACACTTGTCTTATATTTTCTTTGGACTTGTGAGATTTCTAGCTTAACAACCATCAACCCACCACTTGAATTGGCATGTATGATCCTTTCAGTGTTCACTAATACTCCCCTTAAGGATTATACAGCCTGTGTACTTCAAGGGTTTGATGGTAGATGAGGTTGTGAGGATTCTACTGGGTCTTGAGCAGAAGGAGAGGATACTAGTGGTTCTGCAAATGATGGATCCAAAATGGCATTTATCATATTGACAAAGTCATTCACTTCAGACATCTTTTCTTTATTCAGCACATGAATCTTCATTTGGTTCATAGAGTAAATGGTTTCAATGGGTAGTGTAGATATTAATGAAGAGGCTAATGCAACCTAAACATCTTTAGTCTTTCCTACATGCTGCACAAGTACATTGAAGTGGAATGCTTCGGAAGTTTCACATGTGCAACAGAAACACTCTAAGTGTGAAATCTTCCGAAGCCAAGACCAACATCTTCCGAAGACAAAGATGAAGTCTTCCGAAGCCTCAGAGACAAAGTCTCCTGAAGCTTCAAGTTCACGAAGACATATTTATTCCAAAGACTTTTAGTAACATGCTTTATCTGATGTACTGTTCCATAAACCTGGACACCTTTCCGCTGCAACTCTACAAGTCACCAACTAACATGGTTCGGTGAAAAGGTCCATGCTTTTGGTAACTGTAGATTGAGGTCTTGAGTCTATAACTTTCTACTTTATGTACTTTATCCTTTTTGTAATAGATAAGGATGTGAGCTATGGCATGTCATAGTCACACGTCAAAAGGCAATCTGCCTTTTGACTCTACAGTTGATTTTGTGTGTGTCTAGTCAATTGTATCCAGCTGGCTTTCAAAGTATAGCTGGCTGTAGGATGTTGTATAAGTATCTCATGTTCTTGTATCTTTCGAATATGCTTTTGTAACACTTGTAATAGAACATAGAGAAAGCAGTATACTGCATTCTTGAAAACCAAACACTTGTGTTCTTTGTATTCTATCTCATATATTACTTGTGTCTTAGTGTCACCACTTGGTTAATCCAATTTACTGTTTGATCTAAGTTTAGTTTATCTCCTCTTTGTGTTGTTGTGTTGTAACTCTTAACCCTTCACGATCCTGCATTTGGTATCAGAGCTTTCCAGGCTCTTGATATAAGATCTCACCATCTTTAGATCCCTCACACACACAAATACTAACTTTTCAAATGGCAGCCATTTCCAAACTGATATGGAAACTGGAACCATGAACAAGTCCCCACTGATCACTCTTGATGAGTTTGACACCTGTGTTTAAGAATGGAAGGTTTCATCAGGTCTCTTGATTCAAGAATGTGGGAGTCTATTGAGAATGGACCTTTCATACCCAGCACACCTTCTGCTACTGGTACTTGTAAGATCCCCAAAGATGTGGCTAACTACTCTGATGAAGATAGGAAGAGAGTAAAGATAGACAGAAAAGCCATGACAGCTCTTCAAACTGCCCTTCCAAACTCTGTGTACAGAGGTTTCAAGAAGTGCAAAACAGCCAAGCAGCTGTGGGATGCACTGAAACTGATGTATGAGGGTTCTTCTGAAGCCAAGGAGAACAAGAAGAATCTCCTGAAGCAGCAGTTTGAAAACTTCACCTTCAAAACAGGTGAAACCATGACTTAGTAGTACTTCAGGTATGTTGAGATTGTGGATACCCTAGTGGATGGAGGAGTTTCTCTTGAAAACAGAGACATTGTAAGAGAAGTTCATGTCCTCACTTCCTAGGCAGTGGACACACTACTGTGTGGTGATCAAGAGAACTGAAAATCTCAAAACTCTTACTCTGATAGAGTTATATGGGATTCTCAGTGGATACCAGATGGAGATGAACATGCAAGGTTCATCGGAAACTCCAACAATCAAATGGGTTCAGCCCTACATTGTTGAAAGGGATAGCATAGAACCCAAACATCATCTCTTATGCTACCCTAACAACTCATCCAGGGGTCCTTTCATCACCTTCCCAGACACACCAAAGGAGAACTACACTCAAGGAAGCCCATTCCAAGAGACAAGCTCTTCTCAAGCTTTTATGTCTTCTGTGAAAGCTGTGGCAACTCTCTTTTCACTCTTGAAGACCTGGACTGTATCCATCTAGATGATCTGGAATACATGGAAATAGTCTAGCAGATGGCTCTTCTCACTCACAGAGCCAAGAAGTTCTACAAGAGGACTGGAAGAAGTTTCCAAGCAATGCAACCAGTGGAAAGTTTGCACTGGACAAAGGCAAAGTAAAATGTTACAACTATAATCTGATGGGCCACTTTGCCAGAGAGTGTAAGGCACCTATAACAAATGGTGGCCAAACACAATCCAGACCAAACTACACTGACAAAGCTCTCCATAATGAAAAGTCAAAGCAGCAAGCTGCTATTGCTGTTGAAGAAGGAGGCTTTGACTGGAGCTTTCAGGTTGAGATGCCTCTCCAAACCAAGCACTAATGGCAGATCATGATGAAGCCAAGGTATTGGAACATCTCTGTACTCCTGAATGCATTGCCAAAGTTAACAGGTACAAGTCCTATAACTTGGAACTGAGATCTGATATTGAGTCCTTAAACATTTTAAAATCTGATTTTAGAAAGTTGAAAATGATTATAAGCTGAAAATAGAGGACTTAGAGAAAACCATTTCAGTTCTAAAACATGAACACACAGATTTTAGGACTCAAATTAAAGATCTCATAACCAAGTTAACTGAGTGCCAGGCTGAGCTTGTGATCAACAAAGCCAGGGCAGAAAGGAGTGTTCTTGAAAAAGAGACCTTCAAGAACATGATATCCTCATCCTGCACAAAAAATGTGCTATCAAAACAGACAGGGACTGAGATCCAATGAGATAGCTCCTCCACACATAATCTTGTCAGTAAGATCTCCTAGGTGTGGAACTTGTGAAGATGAGCTTCCTCTCATAGATCCTATGAGTGAGGAGGATGAAGAAGAGATAGTGAAGAATCCCTCTACAAAGAGTGAAGAGGAGGATTCCAAGAAGGGTCACTATCCTTCTGAGGAGAAAGTGAAGACTGTGACGACCAAGTCCATGAGAAAGAACTTGATTAGAAAGAGCAAAAGAAAGGCAAGGAAGGCTCAAGAGATCAAGGCTACTTTCAACTCTAAGCAGAAACAAGTTTTTATTTCTGCAGGGTTAAAGTGGTAGGGACTGAAGACATCAACCAAAACTCTGCTAAGAGTTCTGGTTCTTGCTCAACTCATCTCAGCAGCAAGAAGAAGACTGATCTGCTGTGTACCACCGCTGTACAGCCTGGTCCATCAAACTCCAAGCTAGTTCTCAGCCCAAGAGGACTGTCTCAGCATCTGCAAAGATGAAGTGGAGAAGGGAAGTGACCAAAGACAGTCTTACTCTCAAGACAAGTCTCTTGTGAAGAAGAAAATGAATTGTGTTATGTGTGACAACACCACTCACATTGCAAAGGATTGTCCCTTCAATCCTAAAGGTACTGTCCATATGGCCAAAACAAAAGGCTTCAAAGAGTTCTAAGAGATCAGGCTTCGGAAGGAAAACAAGTTTCCTTTGGAAGTTCCAAATCTAACAAGAAGGGAAGTGGAAAATTCTCTTCGGAAGAATATTTGGTCTCGGAAGAAAGGAGTTCTTCGAAGCACTGAAGTCTGCTGCAGTGTTTGCAGAATCTTCTGAAGGTTCAGTCATCAAAACTTCTGAAGCTCCAAAAGCTTCTAAAGTTTTGAAGGTCAAGTCCAAGACTCCAAGGTGGTGTGGACGTCTAAGAAAGACCAAGTGACTGAGATTTCTCCATCAAAATAGCTCAAGATCCTCTTAGTACAACCATAGGATCTATTACTGTTAAATTACCTTCTGCAAATAAGCCCAAGACAGCAAGGCTGGGTTTCCAGATGTAACTAATCATTCTCTTTTGTGCAGGACAGCTGAAGACAGACAGAAATGTCTGGATCATAGACAGTGGCTGCTCCAGGCACATGACTGGTAATAGGTCACTACTCCAGAACTTTGAAAGGATTGATGGAGGACCTGTTGCTTTTGGAGGAGAAGAAGGTGGTTACATTTCTAGTAGGGGCAAGGTCACAAATGGTAAGCTCAACATAGAAAAGGTAAACTTTGTAAAGGAGCTTGGATACAATCTTCTGAGCGTATCTCAATTTTGTGATCAGAGTCATAACATGCTCTTTACTGAGCATGAGTGCATTGTTCTTAAGCCTGGTGTGGTCATTCCTCATGAGCATATCCTGCTTAGAGCCCCAGGAAAGGAAACATGTACAAGATGGATCTGCAAGAAACCTTCCCTCTAGAGAAGTTTCATGCTTTCTGTCTAAAGCCAATAGTGATGAGTCTTTCCTATGGCATAAAAGAATGTGCCATGTAAATTTAAGAACATGAATAAGTTAATTAAGCATGAATTGGTAACTAGAATGCCAAAGAAAGAGTTTACAAGTGATGACCACTGTGTTGCATGCCTAAAAGGGAAGCAACATAAGGTATCTCACAAGCCTAAGGAAAAGAACTCAATCACTACTCCCTTACACTTGTTACATATGGATCTCTTTGGCTCCACCAGTGTAATGAGTTAGGAAGGACCTTATACTGTCTAGTGATCACAGATGACTTTACAAGATTCACTTGGGTTTTCTTCCTTAGAACTAAGGATGAAATTCCTGAGATTCTGAAGAATTTCATCTTAAAGATTGAGAATCAATCTGATCACAAGGTCAAGATCATAAGATGTGATCAAGGAACCAAATTTAAGAACCATATCCTTGACATATTCTGTGATGAAAAGGGTATTACAAGACAATTTAGTGCTCCCAGGACTCCTCAGCAAAACGGTGTTGCTGAGAGGAGAAACAGGACACTGATTGAAGCTGCAAGAACATGTTGTCTGACTCTAATTGCCCATCACCTTCTGGACAGAGGCAGTCAACCCTGCCTGCTATGTGCAGAACAAAGTTTTAGTAGTTAAGACTCATGGCAAGATTCCTTATGAACTTTGGCACAAGAGGAGACTTTCATTGGTTTTCTCAGGTCATTCGGATGTCCTTGCACCATCTTGAATACCAAAGATCAAATTGCCAAGTTTGCTGAGAAATCAGATGATGGACACTTTATTGGATACACTTCCCCAAGCTAAGGCTTATAGAGTGTACAATCTCAAACTAGAATTGTTGAGGAGTCAGCCAATGTGACTTTCAATGAACACACAGCTTGTGTTACTGGTTCTAGTCCAGATTGGTTGTTTGATCTTGATTTGGTTACTAACTGTTTTAAACAAATCTTGTGAGAATGTTTCAGGATCTGTAGAAAATTTGAATACAGATGATCCTGATCCAAGATTTGAGCTAGGAAGATCTTCAAGACACATATCTTCAGCTCCAGTTGGAACCACTTCTGCAAATGAGGTTTCTATCAGCCCTACAATGACAATTCAGCTGATACATCTGTATACCTTCAAATTCCAGCTCAGAGGCTCTACAACTAGATAAGAACACCTCAACTGTGGAAGACAACAATGGTGATAGTGACAGTGACCAAGAATTTCTTGATGCCACTAACCACACCACAGATGAGAACATCAATGATGTCACACACTGCTTGGATGAAGTTTCAGTTGAAAACTATGCTGATGTGGTGGGAGAAACATCTATGCCAGATCTAAATTTCTCAAATTTAGATCTTTCTCACCAACTTGCTGTGATCCCTCAGCTTAGGATCCACAAGTCTCAGCCTATCACAAACATCATTGGAGATGTTATCTCAGGGGTAAAGACAAGAGGACAAACCCATGAAGCAAATTATTTGTCTTCACTCTTGTTTTCTATCCCAGATAGAGCCAAAGAAAGTTGATGAAGCTCTAAAGGATGGAAGTTGGGTTGAAGCTATGCAACAAGAGCTGCTTTAATTCAAAGGCAGAAAGTTTGGAACCTTTGTCCTCTTCCTTCTAGGAAGACTACCATTGAACCAAATGGGTGTTTAGGAACAAGAAAGATGATACATGCATCATCATCAAGAACAAAGCTAGACTGGTTGTTCAAGGATGCACACAAGAAGAAGGGTTGACTACACTGATGTCTTTGCTCCATTGGCAAGATTAGAAGTTGTTAGGATATTCCTGGCATTTGCTGCATCCAAGAACTCAAGGTTTTTCAGCTTGATGTGAAGTGTGCCTTTTTGTATGGAGTGATAGATGAAGAGGTTATGTCAACAACCACCTGGTTTTGTAGATCCTGATCATCCTGATCTGTCTGCAAGCTTGACAAAGCTCTCTATGGGCTGCATCAGGCACCCAGGAAGTGGTATGAGACACTGTCTGAGTATCTCTGTAAACATGGATAAAGGAGGGTACTATAATGGAACTCTCTTCATCAAGGACAAGGAAACATATTGCTAGTTCAAGTATATATGATGACATCATCTTTGGTTCAACTAATCCAAAGCTCTGTAAAGACTTTGAGAAGCTGATGAAAGACAGATTGAAATGAGTGCCATGGGGGAACTCAATTTCTTTCTGGGAATTCAAGTGAAGCAAGTTGAAGATGGCATCTTCCTAAGTCAGTCAAAGTATGTTCAGGACATACTCAAGAGGTTTATATGACTGACTAAAGATTGCTAAGACACCCATAGCCAGAAACCATTCTCTTGGTCCTGATCTTGAGGGGGAGTGTGTAGATAAGCATTTATACAGGGCTATGATGGGTCTTTTATGTATCTTACTGCTAGCAGGCCTGATATCATGTTTGCTACATGTATTTGTGCAGATATCAAGCCAACCCTAAGATGTCTCACCTTATCACTATCAAGAGGATTCTAAGATACCTCAAGGGTGCATCAACACTTGGCCTATGGTATCCAAGAATTCTACTTTAATCTGTATGCCTATACAAATAGTGATTATGGTGGTTGCAACATGACTACAAAGTCTACATCTAGGGATGTCAATTCTTGGTGGAAGGGTTGTCTCATGGCAATGCAAGAAACAATCCTGTGTCTCCGCACAACTGCTGAAGCTGAATACATTGCTGCTGCAAGCTGCTGTGCTCAAGTACTTTGGATTCAAAATCAGATGCTAGACTATGGGTAAATTGAAGAGACTCCCATTCACATAGACACAACAGTGCTATCTCAATCACAGAGAACCCTATGCAGCACTCAAGGACAAAGCACATCAATATCAGTATCATTTAATAAGAGATAACTATGAAAATGGATTAATTAAACTAGTCAATTCACACAGATGAACAATATGTTGATCTGTTTACAAAGGCTTTTGATGAATAGAGATTTAAATATCTTATATCAGCTATTGGGATGATAACCTTGAGTAAGCTTTTTTAAAACTAATTCTTATTATTTCTTAAAATATGTGTGTCCTAAGTTGTCTAGTTCATCACTTTCATAAGCTCATGTTTCTTTGGATGAAAATTTCTTTTTGAAGACTTTCCTTAGATTTTTTAAATTTCTGATACTTCGGAAGTTTTGTTTTTAACTTCGGAAGTAAATCATGCCTTCAAATAAATAACTGTCTAAGAAGTTTACCTTCAGAAAAGTTTTCAAATTTATCTTCCGAAGCTTAATTTTGTCTCAGACACTTACTAAATTTTAAGAACCATTTACTTCTAAAGCAAAATTAACTCTCGGAAGCTTTGTCTGTTTACACACAAAGCACTCAAGCTTTAATTTTTCTTCCAAAGCAAAATTTTCAAATCTCTCAGGAATTCTTCCGAAGTCATTTTAGCTTCGGAAGCTTTTTAATTAAAACTTTCGAATGTAATAACCTTCGGAAGCTTTTTGACTTCCAAGAAAACTACTTTTTGAGCAAAAAGTAACTACTTTTTTAGAGGTGGGACCGACATCCAGATTTCAAAGTTTATCTTCTTTCATAAACATTATTTGAAATCCCTCTCACATATAAACCCAACGGTTTCCCCCCCTTTTCTATCATCTATTCTTCCTCCAACCTAAATTTTCTCTGAAATTTCTTTCTTTCTTCTTCCTTCGTTCTTAAGCTACTTCAAAATGGCCAACCTTGCTCACAGAAATGATCCCAACTTTACCATGCAGCTACACAGACAACACAATCAAGTTGCTCTGTTATGCTCTGAGAAAGATCCTCATTTCTTAGAGGTTTGTCGTTTCTTGTCTCATCGAACTACATCACCTCCCTCACCATTGATCCTCCATTCTATGAGGATCAGTTGCTTGAATTCGGAAGACCTGCCAAGAGGTCATTATGGATGGGAGAAGGCACTGTCTGCCACAGTGCAGGGGAGAATAATCTTCATCACTCCGGCCATCATCAATAGACATCTTCAGCTGGATGATGAAGAAGGTGAGGTGTTCTTTCCAAAGGAAGCTGTTAATCATTCCTTTGAGCAGATGGGGTATGAGGGATTTCTCTTGTAAAGACCTTCAGGAAAGGGAAGGTCTCATCCCAATGGAGATTCTGCTCCATGTGGTCATCCACAGTTATAAACAAGCATGGTGGATGGGACCAGATTCTAAGATCTCTCTTCATAGTCCATGGAATGGTTCAAGGGGTCAAGTTCAGGTACTCTCAGTTTGTTATACAAATTTTCTGGTAATTTAGACTCCTTAGAATATTACATGTTTCCTAGATATGTCCAGTACATTCTTAACTGTGACTGGGCTCACAGTTAAGGGAAACAGGTAACATTCTTAAATTGGGACAGATGAAGCCCGGCATCTTTAAATATTGAGAAAGTCCACTGTTGGATTCTCTAGTAGAAATAGCCTAGTCCCCAAAAATGTTAGAGCTCATTGCTCAAGGTGACAACCTAGCAGCACAAGCTAGTGTTGAACCACACCTGCTACTTCCCAACCACCCACACGACCTCAAATCTCCATCACCTACCAAAGAAAATTCAAACGAACCCCTGCTCAGACTATTCGATCTATGGAGGTCCCCATACACTCACCCATATAGGAAGTGGACATTGGAGCTCCCACTTCTCCTGAGGAGCAGACCACTCCCATTTCTTCAAGAATCAGTGCTGAGGTTCCTCATGCTCAGCCTGATGAGCTCATTAGCCTTACTTGCCTTAAGCCATCACTCTGAGTCTCAACACTCAAGTGATCAACCTTTAGGGGACAGCTACCATCCCTAGCCTATAGATATTAACCAACCATTCCCAACCTTGACTTCTATACTAATGAAGATATAGGTTGCAGTGAGTATAATGAATCTCTCTTCTTTCCCTCTACTCAAAGAGAGATGAGTACTACTGAGTCCCTACATCTATCCCACATCAGTCACTACAACTGAGGTGGACACTACTGAACCTGTTCAGGATGTCCATATGGAAGAGGCTCTCACTTCTGAAAGTGACAACATCATTAAGACCTCAACCATGGCAACTCAGCACCCACTGACATCTCAATGAGACTACCAGTGAGCAGAGGAAATCCAGTAGCCAAGAACTTAGAACTGGTCATGAGAGAAAGGACTCTGGTCCAATCTTCTCCAACCCCATTGATTCTTCTGATGAAGATGAGGGGGATTGAGACTAAAGTGCAAAAACTGTCTAAAACATGCACTTACCTAGTCTCAAAGGTCAGTCACCTTGAATCTCAGGTGACTACCTTACAAAACAGGATCAATGATCAGCAACTTGAGATTCCATATCTTAGAAATAAAAAAACTAGGGAGACCCTTAGGAGAGCTCAACCAGGAAAACAAGAACCTGTGGATGTGATTGACCTATCCTCAGCTCACCTCTACAAGTTGGTGATGCTACCAAAAAGGAAGAGAAGGTCATTTCAGCCACAGAACCTGGCAGTTCCTCCGAAAGAATGGACATCGAGGACTCCCATCCTCATTGCAAACGTGCATTCTTAGCATCTCCTCTAGTTCACATTGATGTGGACTATACAGAATCCTTCATACAAAGTCTGTTTAAGGATGGGATACCAAGGGCTATGTCACCTTCATCATCCTTCAATCACATTCTGGGTGGAGTATGACAATAACAGGAAAGCCCTCATTATCATAAGAGTTCAAGGACAGCAAGAAGTCTTTAATTTTTGACCTTGGACTACTATGAAGGTCTGGATCTAGTCACATGCCACTTGTCAACCCAAGCCAATCAAGACAAGCTGACAGACTGGCTAGAAGAATCCAAGACAGGATCATGCAGAGTTCAGTCTAAGAAGAACTAAGGCAATCAGGCAATGTCATCAGTCAACTGGATGTTGAGGCAGACCCTAAGATTAGCTTCATAGGGGAAACCTTGACTGAAGGCCTAGTGACAGAACCTGAGAGCCCTGTCTCATCATCTCCAACTGCTGCAGAGATCCATATTCCTTTTGAGACACCTGCTGGTGAAGGTGCTTCTCAACCTCTCTCTGGCTGAGCTCAGATGCTGCAACGAGCAATGAAGGCCAAAGCTCTCTCCACCCTGAGTCACAAGGTCTGAGAGTGATAAAGGGAAATGAAAGATGACATCTGAGGAGATTGAGGAGGAGGAGAGAAAGAGGAAAAGGAGGCTAAGGGGAGAAAGTTCCTCTACTGAGTCTCCAAGACTCATGAGTCTGCAATCAGGGCTGCCCCCAGACCAGATACTCAAAATGATGAGTTAAGGGCAGTCAGGATAAACTATCTGCAGACTAGGAACTATGACATAGATAGTGTCATTTCTGTCCCCTTGGGTGAATTAAATGAGCTGGTTGATCTGGAAAGATCAAGAGAGAAGAAGGTGGCAGAAGATGCAGAACTCCTAGTACAAGTCAAAGAAGAGAGAAGAAGAAAAATACTGTACAAAGGTATGCCTACGCTCTCACCAGTTCAAGAAAGTCCTGAACAAGAGGATGTGGTTCACAAGAACCTCAGGTAGATAAGGAAGAAGACAAAATCAAGATGATTAACTACCTGAGTGCCACAGGCCTGTATCAGGCAGATGCACTCCTTCCCGTACCTTATGACTATGTTGAGTTTGAGTACTTAAAAAACTTGAGCTTGAGTTAGTCAAGGAAAGAAAGACAACAAAGAAGAAGCTGAGGGAAAAGCTGCAAAGTCAAGAGCCATCATTCAAAAGAGCATGAAGAAGTCTGCTGATAGGCAGAGGATGATGAGCTTCTTGAAGCTGTATGGATTCTCCAGAAGGAGACTTGGACCCATGTCTCTATCCACTATGGATGAGCATATCAGGGTAATCAAGCAGAAGATTAAGAGTGGAGAGCTCACTGTCTTACACTCCACTCAAGTCAGGACCCACCTGAAGTGGAGGTTAAGGTTGAACAAATAGACATAACACAACCTGGACCTCCTGCTAATGCTCAGCAAGCTTCATCTTCTGATCCACAGCAAAGTCAACCTCCTTCTCCATCTGAACCTGAGAAAGAGGAAGTCTCAACTAAGAAAGGCAGTGAAGATCAATCTGGTGCTGCAGGCCAGTCTTCTCAGTTAAAATTTGGAAAGAGAAGGAAAAGGATGGCTTCTAAACCAAAGTCTAAGAAGAAGAAGAAGCCTGAATCCCCTTCTGAACCTCATGATGAATCAGAACATCCTGAGGATGTGCAGCCAGAGGAAGCTCAATCAACTCCAACTTTAGTAGCTCCTCTAGCATCAGGAAGACCCATCTTGTCTTGGACATACACCACAAATCCAGAAAGGTGGCATGTTATTAGAGATCAAGGCATTGAAGACATTTATACATGGCAAGATATGTTTCAGTTGCCTCTACATGATCTCTTTGACATGAGAAGACACTTTGACAGCCTGAAGGATCCTGATCATCTTATGAAGAAAGGAATGGTGATCATCCTAATGAGGACTGTTAATAGCTGAAGTTTTCTAAATGTTTTGGTATCATCACCTTGGGGGGAGTATGTAGAGATTAATGAAGAGGTTGATGCAACCTAAACATCTTTAGTCTTTCCTGCATGCTGCACAAGTACATTGAAGTGGAATGCTTTGGAAGTTTCACATGTGCAACAGAAACACTCTAAGTGTGAAATCTTCCGAAGCCAAGACCAACATCTTTCGAAGCCAAAGATGAAGTCTTCCGAAGCCTCAGAGACAAAGTCTTCCGAAGCTTCAAGCTCATGAAGACAGATTTCTTCCGAAGACTTTTAGTACCATGCTTTATCTGATGTACTGTTCCATAAAGCTGGACACCTTTCCGCGCACTCTGCAAGTCACCAACTACATGGTTTGGTGAAAAGGTCCATGCTTTTGGTAACTATACATTGAGGTCTTGAGTCTGTAACTTTCTACTTTATGTACTTTATCCTTTTTGTAATAGATAAGGATGTGAGCTATGGCATGTCATAGTCACACGTTAAAAGGCAATCTGCCTTCTCTGTAATTGATTTTGTGTGTGTCTAGTCAATTGTATCCAGCTGGCTTTCAAAGTATAGCCGGCTGTAGGATTTTGTATAAGTATCTCATGTTCTTGTATCTTTCGAATATGCTTTTGTAACACTTGTAATAGAACAAAAAGAAAGCAATATACTGCATTCTTGAAAACCAAACATTGTGTTCTTTGTGTTCTGTCTCAAATATTACTTGTGTTCTTAGTGTCACCACTTGGTTAATCCAGTTTACTGTTTGATCTAAGTTTAGTTTATCTCCTCTTTGTGTTGTTGTGTTGTAACTCTTAACCCTTCAACGATCCTGCAGTTAGCTTTCTCAATGAGATAGGTTCCTATATTGAAACAGTTGATCCCATCCCTATGAACCGGTGAAGATCCATCCACATCCACCTCTAACTTCATAATATTTTCCAGCTGCAGAGGAGTCTTCTTCTTCTTCCTCTGTTCTCTCTTAGAAATGATTTTATCATATGCCATCTTTAGAATCTTAGTGCACTTTAAGAAGAAGTGAAGGTCTGCTTCACCCAGCTTATTGGTTATCTCTATGAAATGCCTTGTGTATATCTAGTGAATATAAGACTCATCCACAATCTCACTTCATATGCACTAAATAATCTAATTTCAGCACCTTCTTTTCCTCCCCATCTTCTTTCAATTACTAATTCATATGTCTTTTCATCATAATAGACATTTGAGATCGGATTGGAGGAATGAGTTCCAGCAACCATCTTTCTTTTTAAAGACTCTATTGGTTTCACCTTCAGCTTAGGAAACACCACTTCTTTAGCTGGTTTTGTTCTTTTCTTCTTTAGAGGGTTAACAAAGAATCTATCTTTCCTCATGAAGATAGCCTTGAGAGATTTGAAGTTGTATGTTCTTTTAAACATCTTTAGAATATCTTCAAACTCATAACCCCTGAACATAGTCTTGTGATTAATTAACTCTAGATTAGCTAGTTCTTTTAGATCATGGATTTCCAGGGAGTTCACCAGAGCAGAGTACTTTGTGAAGAATTGGACTAATCTCGAAATCCTTTTAACCATAAACATGTTCCAGTCACTGTTATACTTCCAGGCAATAATCTTCTGATTAGTCTTGCCCGAGGAGTAGACACACCTTTGATCATCTCTGCAGTGGTGAGCCCTTCTTGAAGTTTCAACTGTGAAGGCTCTACAAACCAGTCAGGATATCTGTGCAAAATAGGAGCCAAAGAGTCATGATCTCTATGGGTGAGTTGCATGTTTTGTGCTAAGACTCTGGTTCTTGGCTCTTTACTGGTAATCTCTTTTTCTAGTTTCTTCAGCCTTTCCTTCTTTTTATAATCAATCTAAGGATGGTAGCCCTTAAAGAGTTTGTTTTCATGTTGCCTAGATTTCTCCTTATGAATGCTTGCCCAGATAGATAGTCCTCTTCATTTCCCTGTTAGTCATACTATAGGGATCAGGATACAGTGGTTGAGGAATGCATGTCTGCTTTGCTTTTGGAAATTATTTGAACACTAGAGCTTTGGGTGAGAGAGTCTTTTCATACTCAGTCTCATATGTAGGGTCCAGTAGTTTGTTGTTTTTCTTCTTCTGCCTTCATTCCCTCATAGGTTAACCCAAATACCTCATCAGGGTCATACCCATGGTTGATAAAAAATATTGCTTTGACCATCAGATGATCATATTAAGCTTTCTCTACCATCTCCTCAACTGATGACTCCTTATTCATATGGCTTTCATGAACTATTGGTTCATCAACCACATAGCCACCCTCTATCTCCCTCTTCAAGATCAATGAATTTAGACTTCTTTTTTAGCTGGGTTTTGGCTTTTTCATGTTCTTCTAAGAATTCAGCAATGGTTGCAAGGCTTCTAGGGTCATTTTTTTTGCTTTTTCTTGATAGGTTCTTCTTCTACTATTGGTTTTTTACCCTTTGCCTTTCCAGCTAAATATTTCCTCCTTCTGGTATAGGTTTCCATTCTTGGACCAAAAGAGGTTTCAGCCATTTCAGCTCCTTGTGGCACATTTTCAGTTGTTGGCTTTTTTTTCATCAGGAGCAACTTCTGATTCTTCTTTCTTCTGTTGTTCTTTATATAACTTTCTAATCAATTCCTATGTTCATCAGTGAGAGACACAATAGGTACAATTTGAAGACTCAATGCCTTCTCAAGTGAGATAGGAGATTGAGGAATAATCATAATAGGTTGTGTTGCTTGTCTATGATTTGCAATGAAGTCCCAAAATTTGTCATCAATAATAAAGTCTTCATTAGTAAAGCTATCAAGAACATTGATCATATCACTGAATTCAGTATCTTCAGTGTGAGTTTCTTCTTGTTTGCTTGTTTAGATCACCATTTCCATACTGGGTTCATCCTGTTTTGTTTCACTGGTTTCAGTCTTTTTCTCAGACTCAGTGAATTTCATCTTTTTGGCAGGAGGGGAGTTATCACCACTCTCCCTGATGAATCTTCATCACTATCATTTTTATTACTTTGTATTTTTATTTTCTCTTCTATTTTCTCTCCCTTATCATCTTTCTCCATTTCAAATTCTCTTTTAATCATGGCAAGCAGCTCTAACTCATAGACTCTTGTTTAGAGATTGTATTTGTTTTCTACAAGTCCATGATGATATCAGCTTGTTCTTCAATCATTCATTCTTGTTCTTCCATAGAAATTGTTTGGATGGCTAAAGTGTCAACATGACCACTTACTTCATCCCTTGAATGTTGGAAAGCAACCTTTAAACTTTCTATCTCCTTTTCTTTTTCTTTCTTCTCAACCTCATACTTTTCTTTCAAATCTTTTAACTCCTCTTTCTCATCCAATTCTAGAAGTCTGTCTTGAATGATACCGGATCTTCTATTTAGTAGTTTTTCCATCTTGGCTACTTTCTGTAATAGTTCTGAGATCATCTTCTTTTTCATCAGGCCTGTTTACTCCTCATTCAACATAACTTTCAGATCGAGCATCCTTAGAAGTAACTTGCCTAACAGGCATCTGCCTTTGATGATCCTCCTTATGAGATGATGATTTGGATTCCTCTGAAGAGCTGGCAGATTCACCATACATAATAGCCTTAGTAGTAGCAGGAGATGATTATATAGGAGATATAGGTGAGTGATGGACTGGTGAAACATAGGGTGAGTGTATGGGTGATATATGTGGAGAGATGATGGGATGTGATTGTGGTGATGGGATTGGTGTTCTTTTGGTGATGGTATTGGTGTGGGCATAAAAGGTGAGGCGATATCAGCATCATCAACAGAAGGTCTAGCGTGAACATCACCCCTACATCAACTTGGGGTGACACTGGCCTTTGTCCTTCATTCCTTTCAACAGCTTGCTCAACAACAGTTTGTTGATCATGAGTAGTTTGTTCTTCTTCTTGATCAGGCTCATCAACAGAAGCCTTTTGTTCTTCTGGGTTAATTTGCTAAAGCATCCAGGGCAACAAGGGAAAGAAGGTTCCACTATAAAAGTTCCTAGGATCTTTCTTCTTGATGTACTTGTAAGACTTGGCATTATAATAAGGAATATCCAGCACAGGTCCTTCAGGTACAATATCAGGGGAAGCTTCATTGATGAGGCATTGCAAGAACCTTGGATACATTAGGAAATATGTTTTCTCCCTTCTTGAATATTTGATACCAGACCATTAAACACATAAGCAGGCATGTTGAATGTCCTGTTAGTGCATAAAGCACATATAGCAGATGAGGTAACCACTAGAATATCATTCAATCCAGTCATTCTCTTTGACAATGTTGGTAAAGATGAATAAGGAACCTCCATTGTAAGTCAATTAACCCCTTTACAATCTGCTTGCGTTCATATGCTCCCTCATACCCAATGTAGGCAAAGAAAGTAGTAATATCATAATCTTCAAGCTCTAAGGGAGTGTTGGCATCATCACCAAACTGCAGACACTGTCGCATAGTTTGATCAGTAATGGCCAATGTATGATCATCAGAGATTCATCCAGACAGAGTCCTTACACCCTCTATCTCTATCACCTTAGCAGTGCTTCAAAAAGACCTTATGAATCATTCATAAATAATTGGTCTAATAATAAATTGCATGAGCAACTTTGATAGTGGATGCAAATTTGATCATATCTCTGAGACCTTCTGCCTCAAGTACATCAAGGTCAAGATAACCACTGACATTATGGAGCTTACTCCAAGTGAGATTTTCCGTGTACCCTGCAATAGAGGCATATGAATTAGAAGATTTGATAATACTCAATAGATGGTAGGGCATGCATCAAGTGAAATTTCTTAGTTTGAATTTTATGGTCAAACTTGAATGTTTATAGGTACTGTTCCAAAGGAATCATGCCTATACTTGATGTTATCATGAATAATCACTGTTATTTTGTTTTTCATCTTTGTAGTGATCATGTTTGTTGTTTTTAACCTCTTTTAACTCTTAGAATCATGATTTGATTTCACATTTTCACTCTTTTGTTGTGCTTTGTTCATACGATAAAACAAGAGGTTGTGAAAATCACTTGTTTGTTGTTATCTTCTCAGTTAACTTGTTCATTGCAGTCGAAAATCATTATCAATTCTTAATCCATATTTAATTTTGAGTATCCATTTTTGACCTAGGGTTCTAAGTTCATCATTGGTTCAAAAGTCCAACATTCGAGGTCATAAATTTCAAAGATTTATCACCTTTTGTTCGATACTACAGTTGTAGTGAATCGAACTAGAGGAAACATAAGGTAGAATAAATGTAGAACCCAGGTTTGATGATGGTAATGATGATTGATGAAAAATAGTGAAATTTGCTCGTCGCACTATGAAGTCTCTCAAATTTGAAAGTTATTAAATGGTTTTAAATCGTCAATTAATGTCTTTTACAAAAATTACAAGTTTTAGGATAAATACAGTCAATTGTTAAAATCACTGTAGCAAATGTAGAGAATTTTTTTATGAAGAACCGTCTTTGATTGACTTGAGTCTTATGATTTTTTGACTATTGTTTGGTTTGTCAATTTTTGCTTGGATTGACTTGTATATCAGAAGTGATACAAGTTTCCCTATGTTTGATTGATCTTGGACTTCTTATGCTTTCATGAATCTGCATAAGCTGGGATACAATAGTAAACTTGTGCACCAACCCAGACAGTTTCTTTTTTATTTCTTTTATAAGTTTTAAGAAAGTAAATATCTATACAAACTGATCAAAATTTTTTACTCCCCCTAAAGTTTATATCCATACTAGATAGAAACTTTAAAGATTTAAACTTTTGAATATGAAATATTTTTGATGTTTTTGTTTTCTGATTTGAGCATGAAGAGAAAGTGTACCTTTGTGTTGGGATTATATCAATCTTACATTACACGTGCATTTTTGTAGTAAAATGGACATGTTTATGAATTTATTGATTGAAGGTATGTTTGTTCTCTTAGACTCATGCCTGGTTAAAACTTTAATGCATGTGATATTTATCATGTTTAGGTTTGTTTGCTTATTCAACATGTACCTCACACACAGAAGCATGGTATGATCAACCATCCTCATGTAATGTATGGTAAAACTGTTTCACAACTTGCTTGACCAGGTCACTTAAGTTATGAGATCTCATTTCATTGATCCTTAGTGGGATTCTTTTACTATGACCCTTTTCATGACTTGATCCACATTGGGATTCTGTTCACTTCACTTTGGAAGGTGATCCATGTTGGGATTCTTTTTGTTCATTCACAAAAAATGTATTCTTTTGTAGATACATTTGGATGTACTCCTTATTAGGATCTTTTGGATCAATACATCTGCATTATGTGCTTGTTTCATTCGGTCTTTGCTTAAAAAACAGAGATAAACGGATGTAGGTGAAAGAGATTCATAAAGTATCATTACCTGGTGTTTTGAGGTTACTACACAAACTCCACTTGGATAAGCCAATACATACCTGTACTCTAAGATGTGTGTTTCACCATTAAATAAGATTTTAATCCATCACAACATATATCTTCTCTTCCAAGTTGAGCCTACCCACATATCAGGTGAGTCATGTCAGTCTTTCAAATTTTGAATTAAGCATAGTGAATGATATAACAACTGTAATTATATCATTTCCCAGATATATAGATCGAATTCTTCATCAAAATTGACTTTTTTGGTAATTTTATAAATTTTTAAATATGTTTTTGATGTTACTCAAGGTTAATCATGCTAATTGATTGAACTATGAATTCAAACCTACTAGGTTCAAATGCCTTGGTGAATAAATCAGCCAATTGATTTTTAGTGGGAACTTGAATTAATTGATTGACCCTTTTTTAGCACGGTTTCTCAAAAAGTGATATCTAATTTCAATATGTTTTGTTTTTGAGTGCTGAACCAGATTATTTGTATTAAAAATAGTTGTTGTGTTGTCAATATGAATTGGAGTGTGTAAGAAGTTAAAACCATAATCAAGCATTTGGTTTTGAATCCAGAGAACTTAAGAGCAACAAGTTGATGACGCTATGTATTCAGCTTCTGTTGTTGAAATAGATAAGTTTGTCTACTTTTTGCATTGCCAGGAGACCAGTGTGCGACCAAGAAATTGACAACCGCCAGATGTGGACTTCATATTAAAGTTGTATCCCCCATAGTCACTATCAGTGTATGCATAGAGATTGAAGTCTCCTTCCTTTGGATACCATAATCCAAGAGCATGCTTGCCCTTAAGATATCTGAAGATCCTTTTGACAACATTCACATGACATTCCTTAGGATCTACTTGATATCTAGCACAAAAATGAGATTCACTTGCCCTTAAGACTGAGAGTAGTTCTGATAATGAGATCATATCTCCATAAAAATCAAGCAAATCAGAAAAGGTTTCACTGCAAAAGAAACAAACTGTAACACTGAGTTCAACACATAAAACATCATCAGACCCTCAGTCTTCAAGATTAAGGCAGGGAGTTAGGTTTGATATCTGTAACAAGGAACATGTTGACCAGTTTGAGAAAGAAGTGAGAAATAGGTTGGAGAAACAAAAACAACCCAGACAATTGAACAAAAGTAGTGTTGTGAAGCAAACTACTAAAATGGCTAATTCTGATTCATCACCTAAAGAAAAGAAAGTGACTCATCAAAAGAAAATATCAGTTGAGTCACACAAGGAAAAATCTGATTCAAGAAACAAACAAATGTATTGTGATATTTATGAAATGTTCAATCACAAGACAGATAAATGCTTCTTCAATCAATATTGTTCTATTTGTGATATGAATAATCACTCCACAAAAAATTGCTATTTCAACAAGTATTGTTCAATCTATCACATGAACAATCACAATACATCCGATTGTTATTTTAATCAAAAGGGGTTAAGAATTCCCCAACACAGGCCCATCTAAAAAACATCTACTGTGATGCACTCTGTCAGACCTCATCTTCATAATACTCAATCTAGGACACCTAGATCAACAAATGACAAAAATAACTTGAAGGAATTAAGGAAGGGTCAAAGAAATCATCTCACAATGAAACACAAACTTGACCTTCCTAAGCAAAAACCAACTTTTGATAATGAAACTCGGGCTAAATTTTTGCAAAGAAATAGAGACCAACGATTTTATTATTCATCTGAATCCTCAGTAGATGTTGATGAGATGACTCAACCAACTCATCATCAAAAATCTCCCAGAATACCTCCATCCAAATCACAATTCAGAGGGAAATACCAGGAGGTCACTATCATGAATAGGAATGGGAAACCCAAGACCATCATGGCTTGGGTTCCTCATTCTAATTAGTTCTTTTTGCTTGTAGGGTCATCCACACAGGTCTAATAGCCTATGGTACGTACACAGTGGATGCTCCCGACACATGACTGGAGATCGTTCCCTCCTTCATGACTTCAAGTACATGTAAGGAACTACTGTGGCATTCGGTGGAGATTCAGAAGGTGGTAGAATTATAGGAGAAGGATCTGTGACAAACGGGATGCTGAGCTTTGACAGAGTGAATTACTGTGAACAACTGAATTTCAATCTGCTAAGCGTGTCTTAGATCTGCGACAAAAAATATTCCACTCACTTTACAGACACTCATTGCTACATTCTGAAACCTGCATTTCAGATCCCTGAAGAATGGGTTGTCTTAAAGATTCCCAGGAAGAATAATACATATGTCTTAAACCTGTGTTTTGCGTCACTTAAGGAAGAAACATGTCTTTTGTCTAAAGCATCATTTGATGAGTCACAGCTTTGGCATAGACGTCTGGGGCACACTAACTTTAAAAATATGAACAAGTTAGTCAAAGGAAACCATGTCATTGGTCTTCCTCAAAAGAATTTAATTTTATTGATCAATGTTCAGCGTGCCTCAAAGGAAAACAACACAAATTGTCTCACAAAACCAAGCTGGTGAACACTAACATTTCTCCATTGAAGTTACTTCACATGGATCTATTTTGACCAACTCATGTAAAGAGTATGGGAAAGAAACAATATTGTTTAGTGATCATTGATGACTTTTCTCGATTCACATGGGTGTTCATCCTACTTCATAAAAACGAAGCATCCCAAATCATTCAAGAATTTATCACTAAAATTGAAAATCAACTTGATCTTAAGGTCAAAATAATAAGAACTAATAATGGTACAGAGTTCAAAAATGAAAATATGAGTTCATATTATGCAACCAAGGCATTGCTCATCAATTCAGTGCAGCATGAACTCCTCAACAAAATGGGGTAGCTGAAAGGCGAATTAGAACACCGATTGAAGCAACAAGAACGATGGTAGACCATGCTAAACTACCAATCACCTTCTGGGCAGAAGCAGTTAACACATCGTGCTTTGTGCAAAATCGAACTCTGATTGTTAAAGAAAGTAACATGACACCTTATGAACTAATCTTTCATAGGAAACCATTTATTGGATTCCTCAAATCATTTGGTTGTCCAGTCTCAATATTAAACACCCATGATCATTGGGAAAATTTTCATCCAAGTCTGATGAAGGATTCTTTGTAGGTTATTCTTCTGTCTCAAAGGCTTATAGAGTGTTCAATCCTAGATTGAACATTATTGATGAATCTATAAATGTTCAATTCAAAGAACATCCGATTCCCAAATCTATAAATGGTCCTGACTGGTTGTTTGATATTGACACATTTACAAAATCATTTGACCAATTTCACTTGTCTGATGCAAGAAATATACATGCAGGTGATACTTCATCAACTGTAGAAAGAAGAGATAATTATCCATTGATTCCACCTACATTTGATGAACATATGAATGAAGATGTTCCTCTTCAAGCTGATCCATCAGACAACTGTCACAAAACCTTAGTGTTTCTTCTGAAGAAGGTCCCAGCCTAGTACCATCTCACTCAGATGACTAGTCAAATGAGTACAGAAATAAAAAACAGGCTTCTCATCCAGTAGAAACACAAGGTACATCAAATGATGCAAGCAATCTCAGTGCTGCTAAAGATGTAGCAGTTACTAAAATAGAAGTTGACAATCTTCATAATTCAACAACAATACAAGATGAATGTGCCTCTAACCATAATGAACTGAATGTCTCCAATCTTGATGTAACTATTGCTGGTGATACCATTCCAACCACAAGAATACACAAGAATCATCCAGTTGAAACCATTATTGGTGATCTTAATGAGAGGGTGACAAGAAGCAAGTCCAGTATTGCAAACATTTGTTTGTTCTCCTGCTTTCTATGTCAAACAGTACCCAAAAAAATTAAAGAGGCACTTCAAGACAATAGTTGAATTGAAGCAATACAAGAAGAATTTCTCTAATTCAAGAAGCAAGAAGTATGGCAGCTGGTAGATCTTCCCAAAGGACAATACCCTATCGGTACCAGATAGCTGTACAGGAACAAGACTGATGATAGAGGGATCGTCATCAGAAATAAAGCAAGACTAGTGGCACAGGGATACACTCAAGAAGAAGGAATCAACTACGACGAAGTGTTTGCTCCTGTTGCTAGACTAGAAGCAATCAGAATCTTTCTTGCATATTCTGCGTCCATGAAATTTACTGTTTATCAAATGGATGTAAAGTGTGCCTTCCTGTATGGAAAGATTACTGAAGAAGTCTATGTGACTCAACCACCGGGCTTTGAAGATCCAGATTTCCCTTACAGAGTTTACAAACTTGACAAAGCTCTGTATGGTCTTCATCAAGTACCAAGAAAGTGGTATGAGACTCTATCATCCTTTCTTCTTGAACATGGGTATGAAAGAGGAAAGATTGATCAGACTCTCTTCAGAAGAAAAAGAGGAAAAGACATGCTGTTAGTCCGGATCTACGTGGATGACATTATATTTGGCTAGACAAACAAACAACTCTGCAAAGAATTTGAAGACCTTATGCATTCAAAGTTCCAAATGAGTGCTATGGGGGAACTCACCTTCTTTCTAGGGGTGCAAGTCCAACAAACAGGAGATGGAATCTTCATCAACCAATCAAAATATGTAGAAACCATATTGAAAAATTTCACTTTGCTGACTGCCAGTCTATCAGAACTCCTGTGGATACCAAAGTGAAGATTTGAGCTGACCCTGAAGGCAAATCAGTGGATCAAACTCACTATCAATCAATGATAGGTTCACTTATGTATCTAACAGCTAGTAGGCCTGACATTATATTTGATGTTTGTGTGTGTGCCAGATATCAAGCTGATCCAAAAGAATCGCATGTGAACGTAGTCAAGAGGATATTCATATATCTAAAGGGCAAGCTAGCTCTTGGGTTATTGTATCCAAAGGAAGGAGAATTCAATCTCTATGCCTACATAGACAGTGAATATGGAGGATGTAACTTCAACAGAAAATCCACTTCTAGCGGTTGTCAATTTCTTGGTCCCAGACTAGTATCCTGGCAATGCAAAAAACAGACAAATGTGTTTGTGTCCACAACAGAAGCTGAGTATATTGCTGCATCAGCATGTTGCTCTCAAGTTCTCTGGATTCAAAACCAGATGCTTGATTATGATTTTAGCTTCTTGCACATACCAATTTCTATTGACAACACAACTGCTGTCTTTATAACTAATAATCCAGTTCAGCACTCAAAAACAAAATATATTGAGATTAGATATCATTTTTTGAGAGACTGTACTGAAAAAGGTTTAATAAAATTGATTCAAGTACCAACTGAACTAGTAGGTTTGAATTTCTGGTTTAGTCAATTGGCAAATTAACCTTGAGTAAAAACTATGAAAAACATCAAAAACAATTTGAAACATCAGAAAACCACAAAAAGAAATCAAGTTCGATGAAGAAAAGAATTCTATGGGAAATGATATAATTACAGTCATTATATCATTCACTATGCTAAATTTCAAAATGTAAAAGACTGAAATGACTTACAAGATATGTTGGTAGGCTCAACTTGGAAGAAAAGATACATACAGTGATGAATTAAAGACATATTCAATTATGAAACACTCATCACAAAGTACTGATATGTATTGGCTTATCTGAATGCATGTGTGTGTAGTAACCTAAACATACAGGTAATGATACTTTATGAATCTCTTTCACCACATCATGTTTCATCTTTGTTTTCCTAAGCAAAGACCTGATTAAACTTGCACATAGTGTAGATGTTATGATCCAAAAGATTCCCAATGTGGAACATATCCAAAATTGGATGAATCAACAAAGGAATACATTCCAAGTGAATGAACAAAAGAATCCTATCATGGATCACCTTCCAAGGTGAAGTGAAAAGAATCCCAATGTGGATCAACATGAAAAAGGATCAAACTAAAAGAATCCTAATAAGGATCAGTGAAAATAAGATTTCATGACTTAAGTATGTTAGGACTCTAGAAAGATTAACATGTTGTCTTTATGTGTCTTTTTGATATTTGTAATAGTATAGGGACTATTTTTGTAATTGTTAGTTCCTTTGTGTTTTATTATAAATAGCTTAGACTGTTAGTTAGTAAGAGAGCTGGTGTGAGAGTGAACGAACCACTACTCATTACTTGTAATTGTCTTTGCTTGATATTAATGAAACTGTGAATTTTGTTAATATCTTGTTTGAATTCGATTACTTTGTATGTGTTTTCTTTGAATTATGTCCATATATCATCATAGATTAGCTCAATTGATCCTATCAATTGGTATCAGAGCTGTTGGTAGCTGTTATTTGAGTATTTTGAAGTTTATCGAACTTTGAAACTCAAAAGCTTACTGAATTTGTGATTGATAGACAATTCAAATGAAAACTTGTGGATGTCAGATGTGTTTCATCATCAGAAACATGATTTGAACCATAATTAGCAGTTAAATTCATCAAATTTGAGATAATTTGGTGAATTTGTGTTTGAAAAGTTCATTGCTTTTTCGAACTGAAAATTTCAAATTAATTAATTTGTTGTTGATTTCGATAGAAATTGATTTTAGAAGAATGATTATCGGCATAAAACTCATCTAATGGAAAGTTTCAATCAATTTCGTCAACTTTTGAAGATTTTCAGAAGATTTGAGTCTGTTACATTCATATGAACATGATGTATGTGGCGCATTAGGGTTGAAGTTTGCTGAAAAATTGTCCAAGTGTTAGGCGTTTGACTGCTGTTTAGTTGCATTAACACTATGTAGACGTCTTCAGTTCAGACGTTTGACCACTGTTGAAGAGAAAGTCCAGACGTATCGTCATTGTTGAAAAGTATTTGAACTGTTTAGACGTTTGACAACTGTGTAGGCACATCACAACTGTGTAGGAACTGTTCAGACGTTTTACTACTGTTCAGGCGCATCAATTTTGGGCGTTTTGGAAAATTTTTCTAAGGCATTCTCTTAGACAACTCTCAACTTAGGCGCATCAACTGTTGGGGCGTTTGAATACTGTTCAGGCGTATCAACCTTGACTTAGAATATTTTAAAAAAAATTCAAAATTTTTTTAAAGTTTTTTTCATTCAAAATATAAGAAAAACAACAAAAATATAAGAATGGTGAAATCAGAAGATTCTGAAAATAGAGTTCCAAAACTTAAAAACAAAGCTGATTTTAAAAATTGGTCACTTAGGTTGAAACATCACTTAAATTCCATTGACACCGATCTTTGGAAATCAATAGAAAAAGGACCTTTTATTCCTATAATCACTGATGGACCTGACAGAGGGTTTATATACACTAAAGACTCTCAGGAACCTTATCCTGAAGATGGTCTTCAAGGAGATGATTTGAGAATAGTAAAAATGATGTCAGAGCATACTCCTTGATGTGTAAAGGACTACCTCTGGAAGTTCTTGCAAGGCTTGATGGATATCAAACTGGATATACCATGTATAAACCCTTAAAGACTATATGTGAAGGAGGAAAGGAGATTCAAAATCTCAAGAAACAAAAGTTAAAAAGGCAATTGGAATTATTTCAACATTTATCTAAAGAAACTATAAACAGATGATGAACATATTTGTTCAACTTACTACTGAGATGTCAACAGCTGGTATTAAGCCTGACCTTGAAGATCTAAATCTTAGACTACTCAATGCTTTACCCTTATCATGGAAACAAACAGTAACCTTACTAAAGCATACTGAGAAGTTCCCTATGGATCTAGATCTACTTATTGACAAGATTGAGTCAGTAGAGATTGATGAAAGCTTAAGGAACAATGATAGAGCATCATCAATGTCTCAGTATCAGTTTGTTGCTTCTCCAGCAAACACATTTGAAAATGTTTTCATGGCAAAAAGTGAGAAAGTTAAAGAAGAAGATGGAGATTTATTTGTTGGAGCATGATTTTTCACTGACTCATCATTTACTAGTGCCCCTGCTTACACAACACAATCTCATTCTCAATCTCCTCCTAATCTCAGTCTCAAACTTCAAATGTTCAATCAGAGACTTCTTCATCTAACTCTGCTAAATCTAGCAAATTTAAAGATGTGATAACATCCTATTAGAGGATGAAGAGTCAAAAACTGCATTTACTGCATTTATGGCTAGTTTTCAAGCATATCAAGGTAGCCATTTAATTCAATTAGATATTGTTTTGCAGGATTTATTTGAAATGGATCCTGAAGATGTGGAAGAAATGGACTTAAACTAGCAAATGGTGATGATTGCTTACAAGACACACAAACACTCATATGTCAATAGGAAGTACAAGCCAAGTGCTAACAAGACTGTTGGATTTGACAAGTCAAAATCTAGGTGTTTTAACTGTAATAGCTATGGCCATTTCTCAAGAGAATGCAAAGCTCCAAGAAATAATGGAGGAAGTGCTCAATCAAGCAATCAAAGGTTTCAAAAAGCTCAGAAGACTAATCAAAAGCCTTATCAAAGTCTTCCTATGCCTAAGCTTAAAGATGAAACAAAATGATCTGATGAAACCAAGAAAGCTCTTATAGTCAATATTAAAGATGGTTATGATTGGAGTGCATATGCTGAACAATTTACTAATGATTTAACATCTAGTTTATCTCTTGTTGCAGAAATTCAGAAAGAAGATTGGTCAGAAAACAATGATCCAAAGGTGGAATGTGAAAATGATGAAGATGACTATAATTGGAGTGACAAATCAGATTCTAAGGAGGATACAGATGAAATAGCTCTAATGGCATAGTCTGATCAACCAAAGGTTGACACTTCATCTTCAAAATCTGAAACCTCATCCCCAAAGTTTCCTAAAATACCTTTTGATGTTAGAGAAAAGCTATGCACAAAATCATGCTTTGAACATGTTGAATACTACAGAACATACTCATATAAAATTTGTGAGAAACTCAAACAAGAAGAATCAATGCATAACAAATTGAAAGCTGATCATAAAAAAGCAGAGCAAAAGATTATCTCTCTTCAAACTTCATGGAACAAAACTCTAAAAGAATTAGAAAATGTTTCTAAACAATTGGAAGAGATGACTAAAAATCTTGAACAGGAGAAGATAGCACATGCTGCTACTCAAATGGATCTTGCAAAAGTAAAGAGTTCAAAAATGATTGTAGAAAAACTAGTAAGTGAAAGGAAAGATAAACAGAAAGCAGGATTAGGTTTCACTCATGAACCTATGCCTGAATCTATCACAAACACTTTACCAGAGAACTTCAATACACATGATCATTCTCCTGAGAACAAAGCTAAACTTAAAGCTTCTCAGGTCAAAAACAAGAATTATGAAGAAGAAAAGGAAAATGTAAAAGTGTTTGTTGAAAATGATCAAGAAAAGATTAAAATTGGTCATCCAATCAAGATAAAATCATATGAACCTAAACAAACAGAACAAAACTCTTCTGATCAAATTAATTCTGTTTTAGAAGAAGTGAAAGTTCAAAGCAATGATAAACAACAGGTAGGAACATCAGAAGATTCAAACACTTGTAATCTAAAACAAGTTCAATCTGAAAAGGAATTTTCTTCTCATGAGGTTCAATCTGAAAGCAAACCAAGTTCTTCAAAATCAAAGAATCAAAGGAGAAGAAGGAAATCATCAAAAATCAAATCTGTACAAAACAAGAGTTCAGAAAAGTTGATCAAAGCAACAAATCAAACAACATAACTCAAACCGATAAAATTTGTGTCAGCAGGTTTGTTAAATATGAATTCTCTTCAAAACAACAAGGTGAATTCTATGAACAAATCTCACTCTGATCTGAAATCAAGTTCAGATTTTAAGACTTCCACTGTAGCAAAAAGATTTGTTCATAAGAAATTCGAGATGGTAGTTCATGTTAAACAGATGAAAAACAATATGACACAACATCAAAATATGAAACATGAAAAACAACAGTTTAACTTTTTGACACCAAAATATAAAAACGAATCAAACAAAGTGTCAATGTCAAAAGTTAACAAACAGTTGTTTAAAACTCCACAAAAGTACTGTGAAATATGTGATATGAAAAATCACAATACTGCTGACTGCTATTTCAACAAGTACTGTCACATATGTGACATGAGAAATCATTCTACAACATATTGTTATTTTAACAAATACTGTACTTATTGTGATGAGAAGACTCACAATACTGCAAATTGTTACTTTAGAATGAGATCACCTAAAAGAGGATTTGCAAACTCAAACTTGAGCAAAGGTTATGTTAATCCTATATTTATGAGAAATCAAACTGATGGATTTGAAAGATTAACTAATCAACCTTCTTTAGGTTTGAGATCTTTCCAAAAGAACAATTATGTGAGATCTAAAAATGTGCAAGAAAAATTCATACCAAGATCTGTAAGAATGACTAATAAAAATGCTAGTCATCAATTCGTGTCAAAAATTGATCAATCAAAAGGTATGAATGCTTTAAAAAATAACTCAAGTAATTTCCAAAACAAGATTGGTAAATTCATCAAGAATAAACCCGATTTGAATAATCTTCATTACAAAAAATTTACCATTGTTGATAAATTTGGAAAACCCAAGACCATCTCGGCTTGGGTGGATATATCAACTTAATTTTCTTATTGTGTAGGTACGCCCAGAAGATCACTCAATACATGGTATATGGATAATGGAACGGAATTCAAAAATGCTAACATCAAAATGTTTTTTGTTCAGAAAGGGATAGCTCATCAGTTCAGTCCTCCCAAAACTCCTTAACAAAATGGAGTTGCTGAAAGGAAGAACAAAACATTGATTGAAGCTGCTCATTCTATATTAGCAGATGCAAAGATTCCTATAACTTTTTGAGATGAAGCTATATCAACTGTGTGTTTTGTTCAGAACAGAACATTAATTGTGAAAGATAGAATCAAAACTTCTTATGAGTTAATGCTTGGCAGGAAACCGAACATAAATTTTCTAAAATCATTTGGTTGTCGTTCTATGATTCTTAATTCAAATGATCAGTTAGGAAAATTTGATGCAAAATCTGATAATGTATTTTTCGTTAGATACTCATCTGTTTCAAAAGCCTATCGAGTGTACAACTCTAGGACAAATATAATTCTTGAAACATTCAACGTTAAATTTCTGGAAAATTCTTTTCCATCTGTTGCAAATGGTCATGAATGGTTATTTGATTTAGATTCATTATCAAACTCTCTTCAATCTAACTTGTTTAATCAATCAAATTGTCTTGATTTTACAGGTAAGAAGAACTCTAGAGGAGATCTTGGATCTTTCGGTGAGGACTCAGATTCTGACGATCCAGATGATTCTAGCTCAGACTACCCATTTTTATCATTTTTCAAGGATTCATCAATACGATTCAATGACGATGAACTTGCTAATTCAGCTTCAAATCATTCAATCTCATTTGATCAGGAAGGATCACAACCTATTCCTAATGATAGTAATAATTTCATGCAACCTGAGTTGGAACATCATCTATCTCTGGTGATGTAGTTGATACTGGTAACTTTGATTACTTTATTAACTCACTGACTCAAGTTCCAAACTTTAATCCACATTCCTCTAACTTGTTACATCAGCTCTCCAACTTAAACAAAACAAATTTGGATGTTAATGTTCAATGTGATGAGATTCCAACATCTCGTATTCACAAGAATCATCCATTTTCTCAGATTATTGGTCCATTGAATGAGAGAACAACAAGGAGTAAATCAGAACAAGAAAACTTATGCTTATACTCTTGTTTTCTTTCTCAAATTGTTCCTAAAAATGTTACTGAAGCATTAAAGGACAATGGTTGGATAGAAGCTATGCAAGAAGAATTACTTAAATTTCGCAAACAAGAAGTGTGGAATTTAGTGGATTTACTTGAAGGAGAAAATGCTATAGGCACAAAATGGTTGTTTAGAAATAAGACTGATGATCGTGGTATAGTAATAAGGAACAAAGCAAGACTTGTTGCACAACGACACACACATGAAGAAGGGCTAGATTATGATGAGGTGTTTGCACCAGTTGCAAGACTTGAATCCATTCGAGTTTTCCTGGCTTATGCTTCATTCATGAAATTTAAGGTGTATCAAATGGACGTAAAGGGTGCATTTTTATATGGTCCTATCACTAACGATGTGTTTGTGAAGCAACCTCCGGCTTTGAGGATGTAGAATTTCCATATCGAGTGTATAAGCTGAGTAAAGCTTTATATGGACTTCATCAAGCCCCTAGAATTTGGTATGAGACATTATCACAACACTTAATCCAACATGGATACACAAGAGGGAAAATTGATCCAACTTTATTCATAAAGAAGGATAATGATGATCTCTTATATGTACAAGTGTATGTTGATGATATCATATTTGGTTCTACCAGTTCAAAATTATGCAATGAAATTGAAGAAATCATGAAATCTCAGTTCCAAATGAGTTCTATGGGAGAGATTAGTTTCTTTCTTAGACTTCAAGTCAAGAAAACTGACGATGGAATTTTCATCAATCAAGAGAAGTTTGTTGACAAACTCTTGAAGAAATTTAAATTGCAAGACTGTCAGTCCATACAAACTCCAGCAGATGTTAACACCAAGATGAACCTGATCCAAAAGGAAAATCTATTGACCAAACGTTATACAGATCAATGATTGGTTCTTTGATGTATCTTACTGCATCTAGACCAGACATTATGTATGCTGTTTGTGTTTGTGCTAAGTATCAATCAGACCCGAAAAAATCACATTTAATTGCTGTCAAAAGAATATTTAGGTATCTCAAAGGTAAACCAGCCTTAGGGCTTTGGTATCCTTACGAGGGTAACTTTGAATTACATGGATATACAGATAGTGATTATGGTGGTTGTTGTCAAGATAGAAAATATACTGTGGGTGGATGTCAATTTCTCGGTCCCAGATTAGTCTCATGGGAATGTAAGAAACAAACAAATGACTTTGTTTCAACTGCAGAAGCTGAGTACATTGCTGCATTAGCAGGTTGTTGGATGTTCTCAAATCCTCTGGTTGCAAAATCAACTACTGGATTATGAGTTCAATTTTCTTAAAACACCTATTTACATTGATAACACTGCAGCTATGTTTATTACAGCTAATCCTGTTCAACATTCAAAAACAAAACATATCAAAATTCGATATCATTTTCTCAGAGATAACTCTGAAAAAGGGTTGATCATTTTGATTCAAATTGCAATAGAAAAACAGTTGGCATATCTATTTACTAAAGCCTTCCTACCAGAACGGTTTGAGTACTTAGTAGAATCAATTGGTCTTATTAATCATATGTGAACTCCCTAAATCAAAAGACTATCATAAGTGATACTCTCAATGTTAATTGCCTATTTTTCTTTTGTGTATGTGTGTTTTCTTTTTCTTAGAAAAACCAAATACAAAAGCATATATAACAAAATCCAAAAATAGAGTCTTTTTCTATTTGTCTGTTCATTGTTTTTGAAAAGAATTTGTTTTGTAATATATGTGAAATGATAGTATATTAGTAAGATCAGTTGCATATTTCACTCATTAATAAAGTCTGACATGATCAGATATGATGTGTAGACACTATAATGTTATTGTACTGAAATAGTAAATTCTTGTGATTACACTAAATATGTATTCATCTGAGAACTTTTGAGATGTTTTGGCTTATCAGATTGACTGTTTGTTGAGTAACACCACTCACACATGATGGTGACGTAATTAATCATGAGATCTGTTACAAGCATCATTTCACTTCTTTGTTATGAGTCATCATAGACCTGAAGTGCTGAGATATCCTTTGTTGTAATTCATTACAGACCTGGATATTCTCTTTGATGCAAAGGATGCCAATGTGCACAATCTATTCAAATGGATAGTTAGAGCTAATCAAATGGTTATCCATGATCATTCTCTATTCATTTAAGTAACATGAGCTCTAATTACACATATGTTTCAGGTAATAAGTTGAGTATGTGTTCTTGCTTGCATGTTTTGATGATAGTTGAGCTCTTTAAATATAACCTAATCAATCCAAGAATCGAAAAAGTAAGTAAGCTGATATTATGTCAAAATCACTCATTGTCTGTCCTTAGATCTTGTGTCTCCTTTGCTGCGATATCTTCAAGATTTTTCCAAGACTTTGAAAAGGCCTGTTAAAACTAGTACCATGGACGCTAACACTCCTCCAAGCGAATGGAGATTGATCATTCCCAGCTTGCTCCTCAAAGAAGTGCACCAAAAGTGGGGGGAGAGGTATCTATCATATTCTCTTATCATTCTAATAGGAGCACGCCTGCTTTTAGGAACTCTCTTTCCGAACATCTTTGTCCATCAGTAATGGCGTAGGAGAGAGAAGTGACCCTCTAGGTAAGGTTTTGGCCGGCTTCCCTGCTCGTTCTCCAGTAAATGGATATGGCCCGATTGAAGGATCGGTTGCCTTCGTTGTTGTGCTATCTGAGTATGTTCCGATTCCCTTACGAGTCTTTTCGGCTAACCAAAGTAGATCGGCTCTCATCTAAGAGAATGGAAAACGAAGCTTTGTAGAGGTGAAGGAAAGCAGAATGATTTGAGTGTTCCGGGGAGATCGAATATTAACTAGCTAACTCGATGGAACGTCGAAGCTAGCTAGCTTTGAAGTAATAGGAATTAGGTAAGAAGCAAGGACTGACCTGGAACACACTTGATCAGGATTTATTCACTGTCTATGACTATCCACAAATTTTTATTTTAATGTGCTGATCTTCATTGATATGATCTCACTACAGACATTAATTCTTGTTGATATTAGATTTTGATTCTGCTTTTATTTTGATTTTATGCATGTTTTATGTGTGTGAAGGCAATGTCACAATGAGTTGTGTGATCTTATTATGCTACCTTAGAAAACTTATAAGTTGTTTCAACTTAAAAGTTTAGGGGGAGTAATAAATGAAAGAGTTTTTCTTAGAAAATCAAAATCAAAGAAAGTTGAATTAAAAGGATGATGCTATATGTTCAAAGTTTATGTGAGTGTGATCATGAAACTTTTGAAAATGATAATATGAACCTATATAAAATTGCAAGTGGAAATGCTTCTCTCAAAGTTAAGAAATAGAGATTTGTTTATGTTTTGAGACTAAAATGAAGGGAAAGAAAAGAAAGAAAAATTTCAAAAGTTAAACATCAAGTGAAAAAAAATTGAATTTGTTGAAAATTAATTTTGTGTGAAAAATGTAAAAAGTTCAAATTTGAGGGACTAAAATGAAAATTTTGGAAAATTCAAATTTATGCTTAAAATGTTTAAATATTAGTATGAAATATTACTAATATGTTTAAACAGTATGCAGGTGAAGAAGTGTGAAAAACATCAGTGTAAGACTCATGAAAGTCAACTCAAAGTCAACTCATGCGCCTAAATAGTCTTCGTACGTCTAAATAGGAGCATGGTGAACTTTCAGGAATTTATACATGTTTGGGCGTTTCTCATATTCCCATGCGCTTAAACAGTTGCAATAAGTCCATAAAGTTTAACCAAGTGTTTGGGCATATCATTAAACCCATATGCCTAAATAGTGAGAAATGAGTTTGATTTTATACAAAGTGTTAGACGTTTTGAATGTCTCATGCGTCTACACAGTGTTGGTGTTGAAAGATAAGTGTTGGACGTTTCAAGAACTTCATACGGTTGAACAGTTCAAAAGCACCTAAACAGTGCAAAAGCGTCTAAACAGTGCTTATGCGTCTGTATAGTGCTCATGCGGCTGAACAGTTCTCATGCGGCTGAACAGTTCTCATGCGGCTGAATAGTTCTCATGCGTCTAAGTCCATACGACCAAACAGTGTTCATGCGTCTCATTAATTTGTGAATTTTAAGGTTTCATACGCACAAACAGTGCTAATGCGTCTAAAATTTCACTTAATATAAATAGAACATTTACACTTGTTTTCTCATTTACACTCAAAAATTCCTCTGAAAAACAAAGTCTCTGAACTATCGACAATCGGTTTTCATCAATCAAGCAGATAATCAGTGTTTAAAACAAATTGTTGTTGATTGTTAGATAGTATTTGAGTTAGTAAACGTAAGTGTGTGATTCAAATCAGTGAATTTTGATTAAATCTTGATAATGCTGTTAATGAAGTTCAAGAAGATGAATCTGATGTTGGAGTACATGAAGAAGGTTCACAAAATCAAACATTTGATTTTGATTTTATGCATAATGTGTTATATGAACTAGTATTTCAAGCTGAGCAAAATGAAGAATATGAAGAAATTGTTGTAAGTACAACTCAAAATATTTCTGTACAAACAGAAGAAATGGTGGATGTTGATGAGATAGAAAAGTTGAAAGAAGAGAATGCAGTTAAAGAAAAGAAAATTGAAGAATTACAAGGCTGAAAATGAAAAACTGAAAGAGATGAATATATCTCTTGAATCAGAGATTAAAAGGCTAGAAGGTGAAAATGCAAAGCTAAAAGAAGAAAATGTTGAGAAAGACGAAAAAATTATGATGTATGCAAAAGATAAAGAAGATGTGATAAAGAATTTTGAAGTGATGATAAAAGATTATGATATACTTGAACAAAAATTCAAGAAACTGACAGGGGAAAATGAAAAACTGAAAGAAGAGTTGTTAAAATCAAAAGAAGTGCAAAAGCCCATATCACCTGAACAAATGATTAGTGCTGAATGAATGTTGTTGAAGAAAATCCTGTAATGGATAAAGGAAAAAGAAAAATTGATGAGATTGAAGATGCAAGTTTATCTGAGTCAGTTTCAAAAGTTCAAAGAATTGAAGAAAATGTTGAAGAGCAAACCACACATGAACAAATTGAGGCTTTCATAGATATTGATGAAATGTACAAGGATGATTGGTATGATGAAGTTTTGAATGATGAAGATATTGATGAAGCACAATTTGTAGCTAATCTTTCTTCACAAGAATAATTTCAAGATCAAGAAGTACCACAAGATTTGAAGAAGATATAATTATCTTGTGAGGATGAAGTATAACAGAGTATTTTTGGATGGACTGATAGTTTCTCAGATTAATGATGAATATGAGAAGTGTATTGCAGCAAAGTCAGTCGCATTAATTGATCTAAATGAAATTGTGATAGAGCATGGTGAATGGATCAGAGAAAAAGAAAGTATTAATGTAGAAGAATTACCCAGGTCAGAGCTTCACCATCCTGATCCGGATAGTATGAGTATTCCAGCTTTAAGATCATGGTTGCAAGCTAGAAACTATCCATGGAGAAAATTGAAAAGACTACAATCTGTATCACTAAGAAATATTGTCAGAAGCTTCCAAGAGACAGAAAAACAAACGAAGAAGATGATTATTCTTGATACAGACAAACCTGAATATTTGGAGATCACAAAAAGAACAAGAGTGCTAAAACCTCAAGAAATCAAACAAATGGCAAGAAAGTCAGATGCTTATGACAGTAGAAAAGAATTGATTAAAAATTTTCAATTACAGAAAAGCAAGCTTACAAAGCATCATCTGAACAAATTTAGATTTTTGATAATGCTAGATCCACAGGTGATTTAGTGAGAAACGTATTCTAGAAAGGACAATCATTTGCTGAATTGTTGAGTGTTATGATTGCTCCGGATTTTACAAATCAAGTAAAAATAATTGCATGGAAGTACGATGAGATCTTTGATGCTTTCTTGATAAAAAGAGTAAATGCAATTTGTGATGTATATCACTTTTACTCTAGTATAATTAAGCTTCCTGTGCAAGATTTGAAGGAGTTGAATAGATTACCCCTCCAACAGATTCCAAACGTGGTAAAATGATGGTAGAATTACTGAGAAAAGGTATGGATCGATCAAGTAATTTTCTTCAAACTAGATGCGATCAAGAAGATAAAGAATACTTTGCTACTCTAAAGAAAAACAAAAGGCTCAAAGGAGTGCAATCTGGAGATGAACACTTTATGATTGAATTTTATGACAAGTACTTTGAAAAGGTAACAACTCCTGGTTTGAAAGTGATTGAAGGTAACCAGAAATCAAAACCAATTCTTAGGTGGTTTTATAACACTGAGACGTTTGAACTTAAATTAGTTAGAAATCTTGAATAGTGGGATGAAGACATGATTACTCTTTTTGGTGCTTTCAAACTCAAACTGTTACATCCAAGTTATATTTCATTTTTTTCTGTAAAAAAGTTTGAGAAAGTATCTCCTGATGTTGCAGAGCAAGACAAGAAATATTTCATTTCCATAATCAATGTGATGAGTGCAGCTATGGAAATAATATCATTGAGAAAAGCTCTTGCCTATGCAAACATTATGAAGAAAGATATCAAGGATATTGAATTTATGAGAATCTCAAGGAAAGGTGTCTTAGAAGTATACTCAAAGGAAAGTCCAAACCCTATTGAGTTATATGCAAACATTGACATCACTTGCTTATCAAAAGACAGGTTGGAAAGAATGAACAAGATGGAGATAAAAACAAATGATGCTAAACCAGAACAAGGCATTCTTGCAAGCAAATTGAAGTCTGCTATTGTAAATGCTTTGAAAGAACAAGAGATGTACAAAAAGAAGCCAATGTTCAAGATAAAAGAAGAATCAGAAGACTTCTTTGAGTGAAAAAGATTGAAGATAGAAGATTGAAGCTGAAGATAAAGCTGAAGGAGATAAAGAAAGAAGAAAAGATTGAAGATTTTGAAGACCGAAGACCATGTAAATCTTAGGGGAGTATTGTTAGGACTCTAGAAAGATTAACATGTTGTCTTTATGTGTCTTTTTGATATTTGTAATAGTATAGGGACTATTTTTGTAATTGTTAGTTCCTTTGTGTTTCATTATAAATAGCTTAGACTGTTAGTTAGTAAGAGAGCTGGTGTGAGAGTGAACGAACTACTGCTCATTACTTGTAATTGTCTTTGCTTGATATTTTTAATAGTATAGGGACTATTTTTGTAATGTGTGTGAGGTACACATTGAATAATTAATCAATCAAAACATGATAAAAGTCATTTGCATCAAAATATCAACCAGGTATGGGTTTAATAGGACAAACATAACTTCAATCTTCAAGTTCATGATCATGTCCATTTAATCATAAATGATGCACAAGTGTAAGGTAAGACTGATATGATCCCAATAAAGAGATTTTTCTCTTCATTATTAATATTTATCAAAATAGTATTCAAAAAGTTTTAAATCTTTAAAGTTTCTATCCAAATGTGGACATAAACTTTAGGGGGACTAATTAAAATTTTTTGAGTAAGTCTAAATTTTTATTTATTAACTTAATTTTGAAAAACAAAACAAAAAGAATTTTAGTTGGTGTTGTTGCAATAAGTCATACCATTATATCTCAGCTTATGCAGATTATTAGAAGCATGATAAGTCCAAGATCTATCAAAATTGGGAAGCTTGTACCAATTGTGACATACAAGTCAATCCAAGCAAGAATTGACAACTTCAACAGTCAACTTCATAAGAAAAATCAATGAAGGACAAATCTTCATAAGATGAATAATCAATTCAATCACATTAACTTTTGATTAAGTTCAAAAGCTAAGGTAAGTGCATTAGTTAATACGGGTGAAGGTAACCCATGCATGTAATTAATGCGAGTAACAATATATTTTCAAGTGCAACTAATGCGGACAATGATTTTACTCTACCACATTAGTGTGTGAAGTAAATGTGGAATATGCTCTACCATATTTGCTACAGTTAACAAATGTTGATGAACAGGTCTCTCGCATTCGCTACAGTGCAATGTTGACCAAGTGTTGTCAACTGCATTTGGTATAGTCACAAATGTTGATTGACTTTGTTCTATCGCATTTGCTACTATGTAGAAATACGGATAGGATAAAACAAGTAACTCTACCGCATTTGTTACAGTGAATGCTCATGAACACAATCACAAGTTATTCCGCATTTACTACAACACAAATGCGGAAAGAATAAAAATAAGAACAAACAAAACTTCCGCATTTACAACAGTACACAAATGCGGAAAGAATAAAAATAAGAAGAAACAAAACTTCCGCATTTGCAACGGTACACAAATGCGGAAAGAATAAAAATAAGAAGAAACAAAATTTCCGCATTTGCAAGAGTAGCCAAATGCGGACCTTCAATGTCAAAAGTTTGTCTTCGGCATTTGCTACAGTTAACAAATGTGGATGACCAAAAGTCAAACAAATTAACCTTCAGCATTTGCTATAGTGGTGACTGTATCTGCTTTTAAACTTGTAAAATCTTTCAAAATGTATTATTTTACTATTTAAAGGAATTCAAACAGGTCATTTAATACTTTTCAAATTTGAGAGACTTTTTAGTGAGACGAGCGCAAACGTACAGTACACCATCTTCAATCATCACCATCATAAACATTCAAAGGTTTTTGTGTGAATCTACTCAATCTACTTCTTTTATCGATTCTGAAACAACATTCGTATCGGAAATAAGGTGAAACTTTCATAAAAATTTTAATCAAGACCTAAGTTTTAGAATGTTAAACCTAAATCAGTCAATGAACCAACTGATAAGGAAGAACACAAAAACATGTTTCGTTAATGTAACATAATACACCTTTTCAACTTCAATGAGCATGAAAACCAACAGACAGTCTTATCATCATGAAAATCTTGATATTCATGTTCGTTGCAAGAATAGAGCATGTTAAAATTGAAACATTTGAAACAAATCAATGAAACAATAGCTCATTAATGGTTCAAACATAGAAGCTGTGATTGTTAAATGAAAAACTCACCATTTGCCATGACAACAATGCAACAGAAATGACAAGCAGTCTTCCTTGACAAGTCAAAGTCAAACTGATAACTAATACACATGTCTCTTGTGCAGATTACATGGCAAATCTTACATGGAGCAACTCCATAACGTCAGTGGTTATTTAAACCCTGATGTGCCTGAAGCCAAAGGACTTAGAGATATGATTAGATTCCTATCTACCACAAGGGTAGCATATGCCATGACTGTGAGACCAACAATTTATGAGAATCCTATCATGTCCTTCTGGGACTCAGCCGAGGTAGTTGAAGCTGATGGTGTGAGAACATTAACTGGGAGAATCAACAATGAGCTCACTTTGAGGATCACAGAAGGGTCTGTTAGAAGATGTCTACAATTTGGTGATAATGCTAATGATCCTCTGGAACTAGATGATGAAGAAATAACCACTTTTTTCACTGAAATTGGTTATGAAGGGGGTTATGAAGCAAAACAGATAGTTAAAGGATTAGTGGATCTGCCTTGGAGGTTCCTAATTCATATGTTCCAACACTGTCTGTCAAAAAGAAAAAACAGGATGGAATGACATTCCAGTCCTCACATCTTCTGCAATATGTGCTCTATGCACCAACATACCATTTAATATGTCTGCATATGTGTTCAATGGCCTAATTTCTAACATTCAAGAAGGATTAAGATACAAGTTTCTGATGTATCCCATGCAATGTCTATTCAATGAATCATTCCATGACATTGTTAATGAAGGACCTGTGCTGGACATCCCTCACTATGATGCAAGATCCTATAAATACATCAAGAAGAAGGACCTAAGGAACTTTTACAGTGGTGCCCACTCACCCCTTCTTCCTTGGATGATTCAGCAACTAAATCAAGAAGGTCAAGCCCAACCACCACCACAACCAATACCTCAACCTTCACCACAATCATCTCCACAAACATTACCATAACCTTCACCACAACAATCTCCACAAACATCACCACAACCATCACCACAACCATCTCCACAAACATCACCACAAGCACAACCACAACAATCACCACAACCAACACCACAAACAACCCCTCAACGTACACCTATATCACCTCATCATCAATCTCCAATATCACCACCACATCAATCACCTATGTCACCTTACCAACCTTTACCATCATCCTATGATCAACTTGCTAAAATAGAAGGATCAAAAAGTGCATCTAAATCATCCAAATCATCTTCTGATGAGGAGGATCATCATGATCAAATCCCTGCTATGAAAGCACCTTCTGAGGCTGCTCCTTCAGAGAGCTATGCTGAATCTAACATCAACATGCCTGATAAAAAGGATTAACTAATATCTGAGCTCTTACTGAAAGTGGAAAGGATGGAAAGAACCTTAAACAGGAGAGTTGGAATCATCAGTGAAAGAATTTTAGAGCTGGATGAGAAAGAAAATGAATTGAAAGAACTAAAAGAGAAAGATCTAGCCGAAAGAAAAGAAAAAGACAAGGAGATTGATTACTTAAAGGCTGCACTAAACCATTCTAGAGAAGAAATCAATGGTCATGTGGACACTCTTGCTATTCAGACTATAGCAATGGAGGAACAAGAAAATATCATTGAGGAACAAGTAGAAATCATTTCTAGTCTTGAAAAAGAGCTTCAAAGTCAAAATAGAAGAATCTCTAAACTAGAACTAATAATTGAAAGTCAAAGAAGTAAACTAGATGATGAAAAGAAAGATGAAGAACAAGAAAAGGTAGATATGGATGATAACAAGTATGTTCCTGAAAATGAAGAAAAAGAAGGTGATGCAAGTCAAACAAAGTTCGAAGATCAAAGTCTAGAAATGGTGGTATACTCTGGAAACACAGATGACTCTCATCTGAAAAGTTTATCATAGATGATGACTTTTGGGAATTTGTAAATAGCCAAAGGGCTGATTCAGAGCCTATTGTATTCATCCCTAAGTCACCAGTGCCTCTGGAAAAGATGTTGACTATGCAAATTGTCCCTGCTATCTCTTTATCTGAAGAACAAAAAGAAAAAATAAAAGAAATATATGAAAAAGAAAAGAAAGAAGAAAATGAAAAAGAAAAGAAAGAAGAAAAAGAAACAGAAAAGAAAGAGGAGGAGAAAAGTAAACTGAATGATCAAGAGCCAAGCATACCTGAAAAGGTACCTGAAGTAGTAGAACAAGCTAAAACTTCTAGCCCTCAACTTCAAACTTACTCATGAAAAAGGAAATACTTAGCTAAAAAGGCTAAGGGTAAGAGACCAATAGTTGAAGAAGAACCAGTTAAGAAACAAAAGGATGACCCTAGAAGCCTAGCAGCAATTGTTGAATTTTTGGAACAGCATGAGCAGGCTGAAGTTCAATTGAAGAAATTAGCTGGTGCAGTTGATTTAGGAGAAAGTGAGATTGTTGGTGGATATGAAGCTGAAAAGGATGTTCATATGGACAGTTCCATGAAAACAGAACAAGCAGCAGAAGATATGGTGTCCAAAGTCCAAGCTGATGACTTGATGATCAAAGCTATGTTTCTAATCAATCAAGGATATGATCCAGATGAAGTGTTTGGAATGACATATGAAGGAATGAAAGAAGAAGATAAAGTGAAAAGGTTGCTTGATCCAAACACTAAAACAGAATATGAGAAAGCAATCACCAAGGATACTCCAAAGCATAAAGAAACCTCTATGAAGAAATCAACATGGTATGAAAGACCATTGCCAAGAAGGGATCCCCTACACAAGCTGTCTACAATGAAGAAATCATCCCCAACTCATGAACCATTATTTCCTGATCCTTATAATATGTCTGATAAGGAAATGAAGGACTATCTCTCAAGTCAGGGGTTCACGAGAAGAAGGATTGGAAACATGAAGAGCAACTCATTAAGGGCTGCAACTCTTCAAATGATTAATGAGAAGAAATAAAAACTTAAGAAGCTGGAAGAAGAATTAGCAAGCACCAAGCCAAGAAGTAGAGTATCAGCTGAAGATATGACGCTGAACCAGAAAGACCAAGAACTACTTGCCCCTGTGCTACACAAGTACCCTAAATGGTTTGTAGAACCATCTCAGTTGAAACTACAAGAAGGATTGACCACTACAGAACTGATAAGAGGGGTGTCTACTCCTAAGGGAAAAGTTGATCAAAAGATAATAGCTTGGAAGTACGACTGTACATGGAATATGTTCATGGTGAAAAGGATCTCTGGGCTAGTACAATTCTTTACAGAGTACTCAGCTCTTGTAAATGCTGTGGAGATTCATGATTTGAAGGAACTAGCTCAACTTGAACTGATCAATCATGCAGCTATGTTCAGGGGATATGGATTTGAGAACATGCTTAAGATGTTCAGAAGAACAAACAACTTCAATTCATTAAAGAAAATATGCTTGAGATAAGATAAAACATTTGTCAATCCCCTTGATAAGAAGAAAAAGATGCAAGCAGAAGAAATTGTATTCCCTGAGCTGAAGGTGAAGCCTACAGAATCATTAAAAAGGAAAATGGTGTCTGGTACTTATTCCTCCACACCCATCTCAAGTGTATACTATGATGAGAAAACCTATGAGATGGTAATAGAAAGGAAGTGGGAGGAAAGGAGGGAGCTGAAATCAGATTATTCGGTGGATATGAGGTTAGATTGCTTGATGAATCATATATCTATTACATATACACCAGACATTTCAGGGAATTGAATAATAAACTGGGAGAGTTGGATATGCACTTCTTTTTAAAGTGCATCAAGCTGCTGAAGTTGGCATATGATCAGATAAGAATCAAAAGAGAGAAAAGAAAGAAGAAGACACCATTGCAGCTTGGCAACATTGTAAAACTTGAGGTTGATGTGGGGGGGGGGGGGGCTTACTGATACATAGAGATGGACTTTCTTCAATTTCAATATGGGAGCCAATTTCACTAAAGAAGCTGCCAATGGAAGCCATCTACAATATGAGCAAGATGAAGATTCATGTGTTAAGCAGAGAGAGAATGTCAGAAGCAATAGATTTCGTGAATATGATCAAAGCTATACTGGATCCTACCAAAGCTGCAGTCATCTTACCCCCAGAAGACCTAGTAGAATATTCACAACATCAATCACCTCCAAAACATTAAGGAAAACTTGGCTGTATAATCCTTAGGGGGAGTATTGTTGGACCCTTGAAAGGATCATATATGTCAACTCAATGAGTGATTTGATGATTGTTCTGCTGAAATCCCTTAAGTCTAGAAAAGAAAAGCGGATGAAGAATCTGCTAAGAAGAATAAAGTATTGTCTCCCGCATTTGTCAATGTGGAAGGGATAGAACAAATACGGACAAGTATTTGTTCTTCCGCATTGACAAATGCGGAAGGCCAAGAATAGATGCGGACAAGTGCTTACTCTTCTGCATTGACTAATGCTGAAGACAAAGTAAATGTGGACAAGACTTTGCTCATCCGCATTGACAAATACGAATGATCGAAAAAATGCACACAAGTATTTGTTCATCCGCATTAACCAATGCGGATGACCAACATACTAATGCGGTTGATCAAGTGAAGAAATGCTGATCAAGTTAACTCATCCGCATTTGTCAATTCAGATGAACAAGCAAAGATGCGGATGAAGACTTAGACTAGTTCTGATGTAATAGGTCAGGGGTAGTTTAGTCATTTTGTAAAAGGCATCTTGTCTGCCTATAAATAGAATAGATACCTCGTACATGAGGTGATGGCTGATAAATAGAGAATTTTTGTTGTAATTAATCTCTGTAATTTATCAACTTTCATATATCAATACAAAAGCATTTATGAGTAATTTTATTGCATTGAATGTTCTTTGATTGTTTGTTTTCACCACTCAATCATTGACTTGATTATCATATTCGATTCACAGTAAGAATATCACTCTTACTCAACCCCAGTCAAAGAATAACCTACAAATAATCCTTCATCAGACTTAGATGAAAATTTTCCCAAATAGTCTCGGGTGTTTAATATTGAGACAAAAGTACAAAATGACTTCAAGAATCCAATAAATGGCTTTCTATGAAACAAAAGTTCATAAGAAGTCTTGTTTCTTTCTTTTACAATCCGTGTTTTATTTTGCACAAAGCATGATGTGTTAACTGCTTCTGCTTAAAAGGTAATTGGTAGTTCAGCATCAGCTAGCATTGTTCTTGCTGCTTCAATCAGTGTTTTATTTCTCCTTTCAGCTACCCTATTTTGTTGAGGAGTTCTAGCTGCACTGAATTGATGAGCAATGTTTTTGGTTGCACAAAAAACTAATATCTTCACTTTTGAATTCAGTTCTATTATCACTTCTAATTGTTTTGACCTTATGATCAAGTTGGTTTTCAAATTTATGATAAAATCTTTTATTATTTGGGATGCATCGTTTTTATGAAGTAGAAAGAAAACCCATGTAAATCTTGAAAAGTCATCAATGATCACCAAACAATATTGTTTCTTTCCAATACTCATAACATGAGTTGGTCCAAAAAGATCCATATGAAGTTACTTCAATGGAGAATTGTTTGTGTTCACCAGCTTTGGCTTGTGGGACGACTAATGTTGTTTTCCTTTGAGGCAAGCTAAACAATGATCAACAAAGTGAAATTCTTATTGGGGTAAACCAATGACATGGTTTCCCTTGACCAATATGTTCATGTTTTTAAAATTTGTGTGTCCCAATTGTTTGGGCCAAAGCTAAGACTCATCAAAAGATGCTTTTTGACAGAAGAATGTTTCTTCTTTTGGTGTAGCAGAATTTAGGTTTAAGACATAGGTGTTATTCTTCCTCGAGGTCTTTAAGACAACCCATTCTTCAAGAATTTGGAATCCTGGTTTCAGAATGTAGCAATGAGTGTCAGTAAAGTGAGTTGAATATTTCTTGTCATAGATCCGAGACATGCTGAGAAGATTGAAATTCAGTTATTCATAGTAATTCACTCTATCAAAGCTCAACATCCCATTTGTCACAGATCCTTCACCAGTGATTCTACCACCTTTTGAATCTTCTCCGAATGCCACAGTGGTTCCTTGTATATGCTTGAAGTCATGAAGGAGGGAACGATCTCCAGTCATGTGTCAGGAGCATCCACTGTCCACGTACCATAAGCTATTGGACCTGTGTCGATGACCATGCAAGCACAAAGCAAACTAGTTAGAATATGGAACCCAAGTCATAAAGGTCTTGGGTTTCCCGTTCCTATCCATGATAGTAACTTCTTTATACTTTCCTCTAAACTGGGACTTAGAGAGAGGTGTTCTGGGAGATTTCTGATGATATATTGAATGTTTCATCTCATTAATTTCAGCTGAAGAGTCAAAAGAGTAATGAAACCTTTGGTCCCTATTTCTATGAAGAAATCCGATCTGTTTTTTATTATTAAACATCATTTTTCTTTGTGAAGATAATATGTTTGCTTGATGTTATGATATATATTTCCTTGAATCTTCTTCAACTCTTTTATGTTACCCATGTCATTATGTGAGCTAGAAGTCCTAGATTGATTATTAAGAAAATGACTTATGATTTTGGGTTTCACAGATGATATTGGTGAGATAGGCTTGTTTTAGGGAAATCTCAACCCTTTTTGCTTGAAGAAACAATAAGATGTATTGTGGTTGGTCATATCACAGACTGAACAATATTTATTGAAATACTAGTTTTTGGTGGAATGATTGATGTCACTGATACAGTAGTATTGATTGAAAAAGCACTCGTCTGTTTTGTGATCAGACATTTCACAAATGTCACAATACATATGTTTGTTTCTTGACTCTGATTTTGCTGTTGTTGACTTAGTAGATTTATCCGTTTTCAACTTAGTCACAATCTTTAATTGTAGGGAAGAAGCAAAATCAACCTTTTTAATGGTTTGTTTCACAACACTACTTTTGTTGACTACTTTAGGTTGCTTTTGCTTCCTCAACCTTTCCTTGACTTCCTGTTCAAACTGCTTTACATGATACCTATTGCAGATGTCAAAACCTTATAAGGCCTAGTTCTCGGGACGCTCACAGCTGATCAATCATTGAACAAAAAAACTTATAATTACACTAACTTTAACAAAATGTTGCAGCGGAAACATTAAAGTAACTTTTCATTCCAATATAAATGCTTTTGCAAGTTAATACAACATTCGTTACAAAACATCGTTTGTTCGCAATATAATGCAAAAACATTAAACAAAAGAATGCCTTCCAAAAAGAGCCAAGTAGCCGCCCCGTGCCATCCTCAGCAACCTTTACCTGCCAACTGGAAACACATAAAAGTCAGTGTTGATGAGTGAATTCTAGTTTTAAAATAAAACATACTTTGCTTTCGTATAAAACCATTCTTTACTTTTTCAAATCATACTATACTTTCGTACATAGATAATAACATTATTATCTTCCTTTACTATTCATCACTTCCTTTCTTTATCTCTTTCCAGATCAGTGTCATCAGCTATACCCCAAACGTATGCACAAAGCGGGTACTGGGTCGAAGATCGTAAATGACTTCCATAACGCACATAGCCTGGCACTAGCACCGGGGCAAGTGACAAAGATCCCAAATGTATACTACACCCCAAACGTATGTGTTAGATTCTATATGCCCAAGACATATAGAACATTAATGCGGTTATTATGTCATGATCCAAGTCGGGTTATACCCAATAACAAGCTTTGCAATCACCGACAATTATTCAATTGATGATATGATCATGTAATTAAATAATAACACTTTAGAAAATGGGTTTTCTAAATAAGTTGCATGTGAGATGGAACAAATTATTAGGATATTTTGTTCAAGAATATTACTTAGTGTTATTTAAGTTAGTTAGATAACATTAACTAATTAAAAGAGTGTATAAGTTATACAATTAAATGTTAATTGTACAAACCTACTAGGGACTATTTTATAAAATTGGATTATTAAAGTTTTGGGGGGAACTTGGTCTAGACACAAGTTTCGGCCGCCCCACCCTCTCCAATGAGAGGGTTTTACTTTCTTAAAAACAAAGCCTAGTCCCACACTCATCACTCTCATTCAATACACACATGCAAACATTTTTCAGTTGCTCTCTCTCTCTCTCTCTCATAACTCTCGAGTTGTTCAGCAGTTTAGTGAGGATTTTGAAAAACTTTGGTGTTGATCTCACTAACAAGAAGAGTGTTTGCATATTAGCTTGGGGTATACAAACTTGAGGGGTCCTTCCTTGGAGCCTTGGCTGAATCACAAGCATCATTCAACCCTTCCTTGGTCGACATTTTGCTTAGAGAAAGGTAGTTCATCACAGCTTTATGTAGCTGTGATTTTATGTCACTTACATATTGTTCATAGCTTGTTCATTCACATATATGATCCTTTTGTTTTGGGTTTGTTTCTTTGATATATTTGTCACCATAAAACATGTATTTTCAGCTTCATAATCATGTTTTAAAATATATATATATCCGCTGCGTTTTCTGAAAGATTACGAGGTTAAAAATCGGTTTTATCTTTCAACAAACCCTACAATGGCATCAAGAGCCGGTTATGTGGATAGCTTGCTTTTTCTTGTCCTTTATAGTTGTTTTATGGGACTTTATAACCCTTTTAAGGGCTGCTATATTCTGTTTTGTTGAATCCCCAACTTTGAAGGTTATATTACACATGCTTGCGATTAAACCTTGAAAGATATGTATGTTGATATGTTGTGTTGTTTGGACAATATCTAAACCCAAAATTTTCAGTTTATGTTGGCTGAAAATTTGTGGGATTTGAGGGGATTCATAGTTATATTTGGATGATATGATGGATGTTTATAATAGTGCATAACCTAGCCTTTGGCCTTATGTTATTTGGATGATTGCAATGGTTGTATTTGTTTATTCAATGGGGTTGTATATATTTATTCATTTGTGCTTTGTTTAAAATGTATTTTATTTATTATTGGGTTGTAATAAATAGAATAGGTGCATTTTCATTTTACTAGATATCTTGTATTAGGACTTTATATCTTGTAATGTGAAGATGTATGGATTGGAAGCACAAAGGAGAAACATGGAGCATTTTGGATGTGATTTCAAGTGGGAGGCTTTTGGAAGCTTTCTATATGTTTTGTTTGTGACCCTTAGTAATGCCTTTGGACCACACTTGTGATGGCAAACAAGTGTGGACCTCTTTAGATGCTACGGTTATGCACATTTGCTATGTTGTTTTGTTTATATTATTGTGGTTGATAGCATGTATGTGATATTTGCTTTAACAAACCTTTCTATGAACTTAACAATCTAATTAAATGGTTCTTAATCATTAAAAGGAAATAAAAGGTTATTAAAATGATATGGGTTTTAATCAAAAGACCATAGGGTATCTTGTATTTGAAAGCATGCAAGTACAAGTACATAGAGTTTCTAAACTAAGATTATGAAATCTCTAAATTTTTCCCAACAATATTTCCAACAAGTTTAACACCGTCCTTTTGCACAACACTTGAGTCATTTGGAAAATCTTAATGGGATAAAGATCACCTAACCATTTAGAGGGAACTTGTGACTTAAGGTGGGGATACCATATTTGTGGGTTAAAGGTCACCTAACCACTTATGTTGGTAAACTCACATGTGTGTGCAAGTAGGGTAACTTGATTTGCAAACCATGTTAAATGGATCACCTACAATATGGTTTCCAAATGGTGTTGATGGGATTTACATGCCGACTTTACATATGATGTTTAAAGTCGATCCCATACCTCTAGAAGTTGCAAATGGTTGCAACCGTCAATCGTTGACCACCTTATTAATTTAAATCGTGGGATAAAGGTCACCTAACCACAATTTAAATGTAATTTTGGGTTCTAGATTTTAATATAAAAATGTCCTTAAAAGGTATTAATTATTTAAAATAGCAATATCGAAAATACTAAAATAGATCTTTGTTATATTTTGTAGATGGCCACCAATAATGATAATCATGATAATTCATCCGCGTCCGCCCAATCATTGCGAGCGATTCTCCAAAAGGAACGTCTAAATCATAATAATTTCATTGATTGGTATCGAAACTTGAGAATTGTTCTCAAGCAAGAAAGACGATCATATATTTTAGACGACCCTATCCCCGATCAACCTGCTGAGGATGATGAGGAGGCCTATAACGATTGGCTAAAGTACACTGAGGACTCCGTCCAAGGGTCTTGTCTCATGCTAGCGAGCATGACTCCGGATCTCCAAAAGGAGTATGAACATCACGGAGCTTATGACATGATAACCTAGCTGAAGGAAACATTCCAACAGCAAGCAAGGGTTGAGCGCTTCGAAACGATTAGAGCACTCCATGCATGTCGTATGGACGACAACCAATCGGTTTCATCTTATGTACTTAAGATGAAAAGCCATATTGACCGCCTCAAAAGACTTAATTGTCCCGTCTTGAAGGAATTGGCCACGGATTTGATCCTCAATGGCCTTACCAAGAAGTTCGAGACATTCGTGTTGAATTACAACATGAATGCTTGGAACAAAAGCATTGGTGAGCTTCACTCAATGGTCAAAATAGCCAAGGCGGCCATGGGTAAAAGGGTTTTACCTGTTCTCACCATCAATGAAGGTGGGAACAAGAAAAGGCCTCATCCCACACCCAAGGCAAAGGTTGCCAAGGGCAAGGGACCCGTATGGGGAAAGGGGAAAGGGGTGGTAAGGGTGCCACCCAAACCACAGGAGAAGAAGCAAAAGGTTGCTACTAATGACCCATGCTTCAAGTGTGGGGAGATTGGACATTGGGCAAGAAATTGTCCCGTCCATCTCCAAGAGTTGAAAGCAAATAGGGATGCTCGGCAAACCTCAGGTACAATATACATGATCCATATTGATTTAAACATGATATCCTCTAACACATGGGTATTAGATACCAGATGTGGAACTCATATTTGCAATTTGTTGTAGGGGTTCAGAAGAAGTAGTGACTTCAAGAAAGGGGATGTTAGCCTCTACATGGGCAATGGGGCTAAAGTTCAAGTTGAAGCCCGTGGTGACTACATCTTGAAACTTCCAAATGGTTTGGAAATAATTTTGAACAATGTTTTGTATGCTCCTAGTTTGACTAGGAATATTATCTCCGTAGCCCTGTTAAAACAATTTGGATATGTATTATCATTTGTTGATAAAGATATTCATGTTTCTTTCAATGATATGTTCTACTTTAAAGCTATTCCCATTAATGGTATTTATGAATTGGTTCATGAAAATACTTTAAATAGTTCATTGTACCGAACTAGCACCAAGAAACTCAAGTTGGATTTGAGTGATACCTATCTTTGGCATTGTCGTCTTGGTCATATAAACAAGAAAAGAATTCAAACACTACAAAAGAATGGTCTTTTAAAAACAAGTGAATGTGATTCATTTGATGTGTGTGAATCTTGTTTACAAGGTAAAATGACTAAGGCACCCTTTAGTGGAACTAATGAAAGGGCAAAAGATTTATTAGGAATCATACATTCGGATGTATGTGGTCCTTTTAAGCCAATGACTAGGAATGGTGAAAGATACTTCATTACCTTTACCGATGATTATAGTTGCTACGGGTATGTGTAGCTGTTAAGACACAAAGATGAAGGTTTTGAAATGTTCAAGATCTTTCAAAATGAAGTACAAAATCAACTCAACAAGTCGATTAAAGTTCTCCGCACTGATAGAGGAGGTGAATACCTAAATGATGCTTTTCAAGATCATCTTAGGAGTTGTGGGATTGTCTCACAACTCACTCCACCTGGAACACCACAACATAATGGTGTGTCTGAGAGGAGGAATCGAACCTTATGGATATGGTCCGATCTATGATGGTTAGAAGCACACTACCTCTATTATTTTGGGGTTTCGCTTTGATCTCGGCAGCCCGTATTTTAAATATGGCCCCAACCAGAAAGGTGGAAAGGACACCTTTTGAGATATGGCATGGAAGAGTTCCATCCCTATCATACTTAAGGGTCTGGGGTTGTGAGGCTTATGTTAAGACTCCTACCCCAAACAAATTGGAAGTCCGATCCACCAAGTGTATCTTTGTTGGATACCCTAGAGATTCTATGGAATATTATTTCTATGATCCACCGGAACAAAAGGTGTTTATTGCCAGAAAGGGTGAGTTCTTAGACGCAAAGTTCCTTATGGTAGGAACTAGCAGTAGAACAGTGGATCTTGAGGAGGATCAAGAACCATAACCCGATGCACGTTTGGTTGAAACTAGCACTCAACATGAGGGTGTTGAAGATGATCAAATGGTTGATCAATACACACAAAACGTTCGCAGAAGTGGTTGAACTAGTAATCCACCTGAATATACGGATTTTTCATGGATGGATGCTATGTGGTAGATTCAGATGAATCAACCACATACCATGATGCAGTGTCCAATTCGGATTGTGACAAATGGCTCGAGGCCATGAGCGTTGAGATGCAATCCATGCATGACAATCAAGTATGGGACTTGGTTGTACCACCTCTTAACTCCAAAGTAGTTGGAAGCAAGTGGGTTTTCAAGAAGAAAACCGATATGCATGGAAACTTGGATACTTATAAGGCTAGACTTGTAGGAAAGGGTTTCACTCAAACTCAAGGGGTTGATTATGATGAAACTTTCTCACCTATTATGATGCTAAAGTCTATAAGGATATTGTTTGCCATAGCTGCTCATTATGATTATGAGATTTGGCAAATGGATGTCAAACCCGCTTTCCTAAATGGATATCTTGAAGAAGATGTCTTTTGTCGATCCAAAACATCCTGATAAAGTATGCAAGTTAAAGAAATCAATCTATGGATTGAAACAAGCATCAAGAAGTTGGAATCACTATTTTGATGAAGAAATAATTAAATTCGGATTCATCAAGAACCCTGACGAAGCTTGTGTACATAAGAAAGCTAGTGGGAGCATCATCACTTTCCTAGTATTGTATGTTGATGACATACTACTATTTGGAAACGACATTCCAACCTTGGAAGGTGTAAAAACCTGGCTTGGAAGTTGTTTTTCCATCAAGGATCTTGGTGAGGCCGCCTATATTCTGGGAATAAAGATCTATAGGGATACATCAAGGCGGTTGATTGGTTTAAATCAAAGTGCATACTTTGATAAAATCTTGAAAAGGTTCAAGATGGAGAACTCTAAGAAAGGTACCGTACCTATTCAAAGAGGAACGATATTGAGTACGACTCAATGCCCTAGCTCAAAGGATGAGCAAGATAAAATGTAGGCAATCCCATATGCATCTGCCATGGGATCCATCATGTATGCAATGATATGCACTCGACCGGACGTGTCATGCGCCTTAAGCATGACAAGCCGATACCAGCAAAATCCTGGAAACAGTCATTGGATGGCTGTTAAGAACATACTTAAGTACCTAAGGAGGACAAAAGATATGTTCCTAATCTATGGATCTGGTGATGAGGAACTTGTTGTAAAAGGTTACACGGATGCCAGTTTCCAAACAGATCGTGATGATTCACGATCATAGTCGGGATATATTTTCATTCTGAATGGAGGAGCGGTCTCTTGGAAGAGCTCCAAACAAGAAGTGGTGGCTCTATCAACTACAGAATCAGAATACGTCGCCGCCTCATTGGCAGCTCAAGAAGCTGCATGGTTGAAGAAATTCATTGCCGATGTGGGGGTTGTCCCTTCCATTTAGGACCCCCTAGAGATCTTTTGTGATAACGAGGGTGCGATTGCTCAAATCAAGGAACCTCGTGCTCATCAAAAGACTAGGCACATTGAGTGGAGATTCAACTACATACGAGATGAAGTTGAAAAGGGAAAGATATGATTCGCAAAGTTCACACGGATTAGAACATTGCGGATCCTCTCACGAAGCTCCTTGAAAAGGCAAAGCATGAAGGTCATACTTGTGCCATGGGACTTCGATATTCTAGTGATTGGATTTGATCTGTAAATTTTGTATTTGGATATATGGAACTCTTTATTATTTGAATAAAATTATTTGGTAATAATGTTTCAATTAATATTCCAATTTAGCATGTTTAATCCATGAGTAAATTGCTTACTCTAAATGTCCGTAGTCGTTCAGACTTGTGGAAACAAGTGTGAGGGTAAGATTATTATGAACTTGGATTGGTGGATATTCATAAGGATGAATATAGAGCAATGGGTTGCTACCAAGGTTCATAGATATTTGTGGGATACAAATATTGGACTAACCCGCAACTCAAACTTTACTACATGGAATCTTATTGATTGATCATAAGTAATTTTGAGTAAAGGAGAATATCATTTGGTATCCTCAGACCTGAGATACATATTGGGTTTTGATATTCACCAAGTGTCATACCTTGATCTGGTTATCCGTTGTTCTGAAATAATGGACAGTACATGAGACTATGTTCAGATGTGACACAAGGTGATTGTGAGAAACGTATGTAGTCAAGATGGGATTTGTTCCTCTTATTCGTTGAGAGTAAGATGTCTAAGGCCTGCATAAGTTAAATCAACAAGGAATGATCACTCTGTGTCCTTGGATTTGACATGACATCTATAACAAAAGGATAGATGATTAATTCACCTAAACCATTTCAAGTAGGATACTTGAATGGGATGATGTTATTGAATGGCTATAAGTCATGCGTATTAAGGATAGTAAACCATTGTTAGGCGGTATTTACTACTTGCATCAATCTTCTATAAATCTTGTGCAAGTGGGAGATTGTTAGATTCTATATGCCCAAGACACATAGAACATTGATGCGGTTAGTATGTCATGATCCAAGTCGGTTATACCCAATAACAAGCTTTGCAATCACCGAAAATTATTCAATTGATGATATGATCATGTAATTAAATAATAACACCAAATTTAGAAAATGGGGTTTCTAAATAAGTTGCATGTGAGATGGAACAACTTATTAGGATATTTTGTTCAAGAATATTACTTAGTGTTATTTAAGTTAGTTAGATAATATTAACTAATTAAAAAAGTGTATAAGTTATACAATTAAATGTTAATTGTATAAACTTACTAGGGACTATTTTATAAAATGGGATTATAAAGTTTTGGGGGGAACTTGGTCTAGACACAAGTTTCGGCCGCCCCACCCTCTCCAATGAGAGGGTTTTACTTTCTTAAAAACAAAGCCTAGTCCCACACTCATCACTCTCATTCAATACACACATGCAAACATTTTTCAGCTGCTCTCTCTCTCTCTCTCATAACTCTCGAGTTTTTCAGCAGTTTAGAGAGGATTTTGAAAAACTTTGGTGTTGATTTCCCTAACAAGAAGAGTGTTTGCATATTAGCTTGGGGTATACAAGCTTAAGGGGTCCTTCCTTGGAGCCTTGGCTGAATCACAAGCATCATTCAACCCTTCCTTAGTCGACATTTTGGCTAGAGAAAGGTAGTTCATCACAGCTTATGTAGCTGTGA